>SJYX01022976.1:800880-824772 GCA_006410675.1 Oreotragus oreotragus
GAGAGTCCCTTGGACTGCAAGGAGATCCAACCAGTCCATTCTGAAGGAGATCAGCCCTGGGATTTCTTTGGAAGGAATGATGCTAAAGCTGAAACTCCAGTCCTTTGGCCACCTCATGCGAAGAGTTGACTCATTGGAAAAGACTCTGATGCTGGGAGGGATTGGGGGCAGGAGGAGAAGGGGACGGCCGAGGATGAGATGGCTGGATGGCATCATGGACTCGATGGACGTGAGTCTGAGTGAACTCCGGGAGATGGTGATGGACAGGGAGGCCTGGCGTGCTGCCACTCATGGGGTCGCAAAGAGTCAGACACAACTGAGCGACCGAACTGAACTGAACTGAAAAAGCATAGCATAGAAGTAGCTACATACAAGTTGTAATTAGGCTAGAGAAAAGCATATTTTTAATTGAACTGAAATATCTACATTTGGAGTTTTGTTGTTTAGTCGCTATGTCTGATTCTTTTGTGACCCCATGGACTTTAGCACACCAGGCTCCTCTCTCCAGGGGACTTCCCAGCCAAGAATATTGGAGTGGGTTGCCATTTCCTCCTCCAGGGGATCTTCCCAATCCAGGATCAAACCAAAGTCTCTTGCTTGGCAGTGGTNCCCTGGAGAAAAGAATGGCTACCCACTCTAGTATTCTTGCCTGGAGAATTCCATAGACAGAGGAGGCTGGCAGGCTACAGTCCTTGAGGTCACAAAGAGTTGGATACAACTGAGCAATTAACATCTTTACTTTCACTGAATACCACCAGAAAACCTAGGTCTTAATCCCAGATCACATGCAGATTATTTTAACAATATAGAAGATGTGTATAAGAGACAGGTACTGGTTTTGGCATACATTGACATGAATCTGCCACTGGTGTACATGAACTCCCAAACATGAACCCCCCTCTCACCTCCCACCTCACATCATCCCTCCAGATCATCCCCATACACCAGCTGAGCCACTGGAGGTATGTATATTTTCATTTTCTCTATCACTTTTATTAAGTCTTTTTAAAAATTAAACATTTGAACATCCATTTGTTCATTCAAGTATTTATTAAAAATCTACTATATGCCAAATGTTGTTAGCTGTTTGACTTTACAAAGCAATCCATATGTCTTTAAATTTAGTCTTTTTTGTGATGCTGCCCTACTCTGTACAACCAGTTCTCAGCCATCCTTCAAGGCCAGTGTCAAGATTTATTTCCTTCAAGAAATCCTCTTTCTGACCTCTCTCTTTAGAACCTGAAAGAAAATTACCATTTCTTCTGGAGGAATATTTCCCAAATCAAGATCTATGTATTATAAAATCAACAGAGAGGGCTGTGATAGCATTTTAAAAACAAGTAAAAGTAAAAGAAAAAGGAGAATTAGATTAGAAAATATCAGACTGTAATGCATTAATAAGTGTGAATATCATTTAATCAAATTAAAATGGCATTTGTTTGCTGTGTGTGTGTGTCTGTGAATCAGAGTGTCCACAGAGAGGTAGCCTGACCATACCTAGAGAATGTGAAGTGAGTGAAAGTAGCTCAGTCGTGTCTGACTCTTTGTGACCCCATCGACTGTAGCCTGAGAGGCTCCTCTGTCCACTGAGTTCTCCAGGCAAGAATACTGGAGCGGGTAGCTGTTCCCTTCTCCAGGGGATCTTCCCAACCCAGGGATCCAACACCTAAAGAATGGAGTATGGCAAATCCTATTTTATCTCAATAAAGAGCCATTGTATTGTAATGGGTCTGAATTGTTCTGGTTTGACACATGCATAGTCCTAACTAAAGCAATCAAAGTTCCATGAGTGGTGATGTGAGAGATTCTCAAGAAAAAGAAATAAAATATGGAAAATACTAAAAATGGAAAATAAAGCTATTATTTGGGGAACATGGGCCAGAGCATCTAGTATCATAACAAAATTTCAAAATAATTAAGACTAAAATGGGATTCAACAAGAAAAGTAGCAAATAAAATGGAAAAAAGGAATGGTAGTTATAAGACAAATTATGAAATAATAATTTACCATATTTTATCAAGAGAGGAATTGATGGTGATTTGTTGTGATGTAAGAATCTGGGTATCTCTCTTATTGAGGCCCCTTTTATATTCATACCTAGATTATTGACCATTATTTTAAAGTTTATAGCAATGGTTGCAATTAATTATTTAAATTATCATTTTATTATTTCTAAATAATTTTTTATTTCCAAAAATTCTGTGACTGATACATATAGAATAGAATATGTGGTTTTATCTCATTTTCTATTAAGTGTTGATAATAAAGAACAATAAAACTAAGCTAAAATAGAATACTCAAAAATAGAAATAAGCAAACATGCTTACCATTTGACATTCAGGATGTTACTATATATGAATCATGAATCATTCCCCTGGGCCTGACTAGCTTCATCTTAAATCAATTCCTGGATCAATTTTATTTATTTTTGTGCCTTTGTTGTCCTCTGTGACTTTCCTTTGTAGAAATGACTTTATCCCTTTTCCTCTTTATAGAACTCAGTCAGGTGTCTACTCTTTCACAAAATCTTAGACTTCATCTAAGGACTTCTCTCCTCTGTGAGTCTGTTCCATTTCACTCATCATAATGTATTTGATCTTATCCAATAGTAGATTCAGAAATCTCCTATGGAGAAGAAATTTTCTTATCTATTTTTATATCCATAGACACAAAATATTAGAGCAATTGCATAATTAAATTTAAGTTTTACCTGCATTTTAAACAATCAGTTCAGTTCAGGCATTCAGTCGTGTCCAACTCTTTGCAACCCAGTGTTGCAGCACTCCAGGCTTCCCTGTCCATCACCAACTCCTGAAGCTTGCTCAAACTCATGTCCATTGAGTCGGTGATGCCATCCAATTATCTCACCCTCTGTCATCCCCTTCTCCTCCCGCCTTCAATCTTTCCCACCATCACGGTCTTTTGCAATGAGTCAGTTCTTCCCATCAGGTGGCCAAAGTATTGGAGCTTCAGCTTCAGCATCAGTCCTTCCAGTGAATATTCAGGACTGACTTGCTTTAGGATTGACTGGCTGGATCTCCTTGCAGGCCAAGAGACTCTCAAGAGTCTTCAACATCACAGTTCAAAAGCATCAATTCTTCAGTGCTCAGCTATTTTTGATAGTCCAACTCTCATATCCATATGTGACTACTGAAAAAACCATAGCTCCAACTACACGGACCTTGGAAAAGTAATGTTTCTGCTTCTTAGTATGCTGTCTAGGTTGATCATAGCTTTTCTTCCAAAGAGCAGGCGTCTGTTAATTTCATGGCTGCAGCCACCATCTGCAGTGATTTCGGAGCCCAAGAAAATAGTCTCTCACTGTTTCCACTGTTTCCCCATCTATCTGCCACGAAGTGATGGGACCGTATGCCATGATCTCAGTTTGATCAATGTTGAGTTTTAAGTTCACTTTCTCACTCTCCTCTTGCACTTTCATCAAGAAGCTCTTCAGTTCCTCTTCACTTTTTGCCTTCAGTTCAGTTCAGTTCAGTCGCTCAGTCGTGTCTGACTCTTTGCGACCCCATGAATCGCAGTACGCCAGGCCTCCCTGTTCATCACCAACTCCCGGAGTTCACTCAGATTCATGTTCATTGAGTCAGTGATGCCATCCAGCCATCTCATCCTCTGTCGTCCCCTTCTCCTCCTGCCCCCAGTCCCTCCCAGCATCAGAGTCTTTTCCAATGAGTCAACTCTTTGCATGAGGTGGCCAAAGTACTGGAGTTTCAGCTTCAGCATCATCCCTTCCAAAGAAATACCAGGCCTGATCTTCTTCAGAATGGACTGGTTGGATCTCCTTGCAGTCCAAGGGACTCTCAAGAGTCTTCTCCAACACCACAGTTCAAAAGCATCAGTTCTTCAGCACTCAGCCTTCTTCACAGTCCAACTCTCATATCCATACATGACCACTGGAAAAACCATAGCCTTGACTAGATGGACCTTAGTCAGCAAAGTAATGTCTCTGCTTTTGAATGTGCTATCTAGGTTGGTCATAACTTTTCTTCCAAAGAGTGTCTTTTAATTTCATGGCTGCAGTCACCATCTGCAGTGATTTTGGAGCCCCCCCAAATAAAGTCTGACACTGTTTCCACTGTTTCCCCATCTATTTTCATGAAGTGATGGGACCATGATCTTCGTTTTCTGAATGTTGAGCTTTAAGCCAGCTTTTTCACTCTCCACTTTCACTTTCATCAAGAGGCTTTTTAGTTCCTCTTCACTTTCTGCCATAAGGGTGGTGTCATCTGAGGTTATTGATATTTCTCCCGGCAATCTTGATTCCAGCTTGTGTTTCTTCCAGTCCAGCGTTTCTCATGATGTACTCTGTATATAAGTTAAATAAGCACGGTGACAATTTTTGCCTTAAGAGAGCAAATATTTATTTGTATGCAGATCAATGTTCTACCACTAGATGGCATTCTTAATCACCACTACGCTCCTAGCTAAGTCCACAAAGCTTGCTGTGCAGTTTTGAAAACCAAAATTTCAGAAAGCTGAGAGTTACCTCACCATGCATTGGAAGGGCAAAACCTGACCTGATTGAACTTAATCTGACAGTAGACCATTTATAGTCTATCTTTCCACTTACTGTAAATATCAATATGATTGATTGCAGGGTAGCCCCAAACTCCTTGGGGAAGGTTATACAATATTTGAAATATGCTCCATATTATATTTCTCAAATAAAACAGGTTATGAAGTTTGAAAAACATCTGGCTGAATAACTTTTTAAAATATCATCTTATTTTCCCCCTGATATACTGAGAAATAATTGACATGATTTGATATACAAATACACTGGGAAATGATTATCAAGATCAAGATAAATAGCACATCCAGCATCTCACAGTTAACTCTTTCTGTGTTTGTGTGTGTTTTGTGTGGTGAGAACAAAAAAATCTTCTCTCAGTTACCTTTAAGTATACATTATAGTATTATTAACTGTAGCTATCATGCTGTACAAGTAGATCCTTAAAACTTACTCATTTTACAAAAGAAAGTTCTTATCCTTGGCTACATCTCCCTATTTCCTCCTCTCCCTAGCAACCTCTACATGGAAATTGCCACTTCATTCACTGTTTCTTTAAAATCAGCCCACGCTCTTTTTTGGATTCCAAGTATAAGTGATAACAAACAGTATTTTTCTTTGTTTCGATCCAAGAATTTTTGACAAATGACTCTTCTCCTGCACTAGCACTCTTCTCAGTATTTTTCAGGAAATATGACAACAACAGGGATAAAATCATCCATTAAATTTAGTCTATGCATCTATGATAGCTCTGATTCAATCCATCTTTGCACAGAGCCTCTGCATCTAATCCCGATGCCATGAATTCTATTCTTTTAACAATCACAGTATATAGCAATGGAAAAAGTAAACACTGAGAACAAATGTACCTTTTATTAAAATTCAGTGACAATGTATTCTATGTACAGGGATATTTCTTAAGATTTTTTACTTAAATATTGATCTTTTATATCAGATTCTAGTACAACTGATACTTCTATTACAAGTTCCTTGTTGTACATGTCTCTCATGATATATCTAAATAATAGCTAAATGAGCTGGTCCTACATACTATATATTTTTATAATTGCAGAAATGTCTTTGGTAGCTCTTTTCAGTATCCCAGTTTAAAATATTTTGTAAATAAGTAGAATGCAAAGAGAATTTTTAAAAAGCAAAAGTCAATCCTATCACTACTTTCTTCCTCTTTCCCTCCACATTACATAAATATATTTTAAAAGATTATCCCTCAAGATCTATGTTTAATGAAGCTAACCTTTTAAATGTTCTCCTTGGTAAGATGATCACCAGATATCAATTTCCTTGTTTCTTGACAACTGGTGTTGCTTTTTCATGTATTTTGTTTGTTTCTGTCAAGCCTACTGCCTTATTTCTTGGCATATTATGAAAACTCCTATGAGGAGCCAGTGGAAGGACTACATGATATAGTAAGGTCACTTGAGGGTTTCCATGGTGGCTCAGACGGTAAAGAATCTGCATGCAATGCAGGAGACCTGGGTTCGACCCTTGGGTCAGGAAGACTCCCTGGAGAAAAGAATGGCTACCCACTCTAGTATTCTTGCCTGGAGAATTCCATAGACAGAGGAGGCTGGCAGGCTACAGTCCTTGAGGTCACAAAGAGTTGGATACAACTGAGCAATTAACATCTTTACTTTCACTGAATACCACCAGAAAACCTAGGTCTTAATCCCAGATCACATGCAGATTATTTTAACAATATAGATGGCCCCTTTTACCTCTTTGATTCTTATAAAAAGAAGCTATACATTTGACATATGTCTGCCTGCCATATCCATATCATTCCCATAAGAACTAAAAAAAAAAAAAACATTCTGCTTGCTTTCTGCTTAACAGTAAAGTTTAGCTAGCTTGCTGGAGTAATTAATAGTGGGTTCTCCTCTTGCTAGGCCTACATTTTTCAACTGGCTGGACTCAAGCACCTTGACAACAATCTTAAACATCTTCCTGCACTTTGTAAGCCTGAGCTCCTCCAACTTGGAAGATTTTGACTGTCATACTGTCATCCTAGCCTCCTAACAAGTTAGACATTCTGCCTCCCTTTCTAAGAATTTTAGCATGGTTTTGTTCTTCTACCTTGAAAAAAAAGTCAGAATTTATTTCATTCTGTAGAAACCATGGCACAATTGAGAGTAAGTACGTTATGGTAATTAAAAGCAAAGTCTCTGGAGCCAGAGTAGCCAGCGTTACATTCTGGCTCTCTGTGTTACTGGCTTTTGACAAATTATTTGACGTCTGTGCATTTCCTCATCTGTAAAATCAGTATAACAACAGACTCTCATAAAAAACTTAGTATATTTAAAGCACGACTATGCATGGCCTGTGAAGAAAGCTGAGCACCAAAGAATTGATGCTTTTGAACTGTGGTGCTGGAGAAGACTCTTGCAAGTCCCTTGGACTGCAAGGAGATCCAAGCAGTCCATCCTAAACGCCAGTCCTGGGTGTTCGTTGAAAGGACTGATGCTGAGTCTGAAACTCCAATACTTTGCCCACCTCATGTAAAGAGTTGACTCACTGGAAAAGATCCTGATGCTGGGAGGAATTTGGGGCAGGAGGAGAAGGGGACGACGGAGGATGAGATGGCTAGATGGCATCACCAGCTCAATTCACGTAAGTCTGAGTGAACTCTGGGAGTTGGTGATGGACAGGGAGGCCTGGCGTGCTGCGATTCATGGGGTTGTAAAGAGTCGGACATGACTGAGCGACTGAACTGAACTGATGCATGGCCCTGGAGAAGGAAATGGCAAACCACTCCAGTATTCTTACCTGGAGAATCCCAGGGACAGAGGAGCCTGGTGGGCTGCCATCTATGGGGTCGCATAGGGTCATACACAACTGAAGTGACTTAGCATGCATGCATGCATGCATGGGCCATGTTAAATACAACAAATGTGTTAGCTATAATTTTATTATAATTTGAGACACACTGTAATGGTTATAAACTTGACCTCAAAAACTGAATGGTCTTGTCCTGAAATCCTGGCTACCTCACTCACTAGCTTTATGTCCTTCAGTATGTCACTTAAGCTCTCTCTGCTGCAGGTTCCTCATCCATTAAAATGAAATAAATAATAGTATATACTTATGTGGATTAAAAAATTAATATTTGTAATGAGCATAGCATGGTGCATAGCACATAAAAATATACATTTAATACATTTGGGAGAGGTGGCCAAGATTTTTACACAGCAACATGAGGTTTTGAGTGTTTCACAGACTACATTTCTCATCAATCTTTGGTGCCCTCCACCACTGGTATATAGTGTGGGGATGCCCCAAGGGTTCCTGGGAGTTGTAGCTTAGGGACACACAGGATATGTACCAGGACTCTACCTGGCCAAGGAGCAGTAGGAAATGAACATTCCCCCACTGCCTGCTCTACGGTCTGGCAAGGTGATTCAAGCACCAGCAATTGCTGTGGACCCTGGGGTCCCTGGTAACTGGACAGGCTGTTCAAGAAGTTTGATACAGGGATGTCCCCCTAGCCCAGCAGCAGAGCCATACATCCTGGAATGCGAAGTCAAGTGGGCCTTAGGAAGCGTGACTACAAACAAAAATAATGGAGGTGATGGAATTCCAGCTAAACTATTTCAAATCCTAAAAGATGATTCTGTGAAAGTGCTGCACTCAATATGCCAGCAAATTTGGAAAACTCAGCAGTGGCCACAAGACTGGAAAAGGTCAGTTTTCATTGCAATCCCAAAGAAAGGTAATGACAAAGAATGTTCAAACGACCACACAATTACATTCATCTCACATGCTAGCAAAGTAATGCTCAAAATTCTCCAACCCAGGCTTCAACAGTGCATGGACCACAAACTTCCAGACTTTCAAACTGGTTTCAGAAAAGGCAGAGGAACCAGAGATCAAATTGGCAACACCTGTTGCCTCGTCAGAAAAGCAAGAGAGCTCCAGAATAACATCGACTTCTCCTTTATGACTAAGCCAAAGCCTTTCACTGTGTGGATCACAACAAAATGTGGAAAATTCTTCAAGAGATGGGAACACCACATCACCTGACCTCCCTCCTGAGAAATCTGTACTCAGGTGAAGAAGCAAGATTTAGAACCAGACATGGAACAATGGACTGATTACAAATTGGAAAAGGAGTATGCTAAGGCTGTATATTGTCTCCCTGCTTATATCACTTACATGCAAAGTACATCATGTGAAATGCCAGGCTGGATGAAGCACAAGCTGGAATCAATATTGTCTGGAGAAATATCAATAACCTCAGATATGCAAATGATAAAACCTTTATGGCAGAAAGTGAAGAAGAACTAAAGAGCCCCTTGATGAAAGTGGAAGAGGAGAGTGAAAAAGTTGGCTTAAAGCTCAGCATTCAGGAAACTAAGATCATGGCATCTGGTCCCATCACTTCATGGCAAATAGATGGGGAAATAATGAAAATAGTGACAGACTTTATTTTGGGGGGCTTCAAAATCACTGTGGATGATGACTGTAGCCATAAAATTAAAAGATGCTTGCTCCTTGGAAGAAAAGCTATGACCAAACTAGACAGCATATTAAAAAGCAGAGACACTATTTGCCGACAAAGGTTCATCTAGTCGAAGCTATGGTTTTTCCAGTAGTCACAAAAGGATGTGAGAGTTGGACTATCAAGATAGCTGAGCACCGAAGAATTGATACTTCTGAACTGTGATGTTGGAGAAGACACTTCAGAGTCGCTTGGCCTAGAAGGAGATACAACCAGTCCATCCTAAAGGAAATCAGTCCTGAATATTCATTGGAAGGACTGATGCTGAAGCTGAAACTCCAATACTTCGGCTACCTGATGCAAAGAACTGACTCACTGGAAAAGACCCTGATGCTGGGAAAGGTTGAAGGCAGGAGGAGAAGGGGACAACAGAGGATGAGATGGTTGGATGGCATCACTGACTCAATGGACATGAGTTTGAGCAAGCTCCAGGAGTTGATGGACAGGGAAGCCTGGCGTGCTGCAGTCCATGGGGTTTCAAAGAGTTGGACATGACTGAGTAACTGAACTGAACCTACAGTGCTTCCCAGGTGGTGGTGCTGCTGCTGCTGAGTCGCTTCAGTCATGTCCGACCCTGTGCGACCCCAGAGACGGCAGCCCACCAGGCTCCTCCGTCCATTGGATTTTCCAGGCAAGAGTACTGGGGTGGGGTGCCATTGCCTTCCCCCCAGGTGGTGCTAGTGGTAAAGAATCTGCCTGCCAATGCAGGAGACATGGGTTCAATCTCTGGTCCAGGAAGATCCCGCATGCAGTGGAAGAACGAAGCCCCTGTGCCACAACTATTGAACCTGTGCTCTAGACCCCAGGAACCACGATGACTCAGCCCATGAGCCCCGAGCCCATGCTCTGCAACAAGAGAAGCAACTGCAGAGGAGCTAGAGCACCACAGCTCGAGGCTAGCCCCTGCTTTCCCTGACTAGAGAAGAGCCTGCACGGCAACGAAGACATAGTACAGCCCAAAGCAAGCACAGTCATTTTGAAAAGTTGCTTACATTGCTAACAGATCAGAATATGTCTCCCAGAGTTCTTGCAAGGGCTACTAGGCTTGTATTGATCTAATTTCATGAGGTAAGTAAGACACCAAACACTGGGAAAATGGAGATTTAAATTGGCACAGCTTAACTATAAGATACCCATGAAACATCTAGGTAGAGATTTCAATTAGGAAATGGATATGAATCTCCGAAAAGTTTATGAAAGCTTAACTAAGTTAAAATTTTAGGAATCTTCACTACTGAGATTCTTCTCAAAGCCATAAAAAGATTAAATCACCCAGTGAGTAAATGAGGTCAGAGATTGCCAGGGTCCAGCCCCGGTGGATCCAGGGTAATTTGAAGGGGAGACGGAATTGGCATCCTAGGAAAAAACTTGTTTAATTACAGATATATAGAGAGATTAGGAGCGGATAGTGTAGTAGGAAATATTAGTGGAGAAAAAGAGGCTGAACNACCACACAATTACATTCATCTCACATGCTAGCAAAGTAATGCTCAAAATTCTCCAACCCAGGCTTCAACAGTACATGGACCACAAACTTCCAGACTTTCAAACTGGTTTCAGAAAAGGCAGAGGAACCAGAGATCAAATTGGCAACACCTGTTGCCTCGTCAGAAAAGCAAGAGAGCTCCAGAATAACATCGACTTCTCCTTTATGACTAAGCCAAAGCCTTTCACTGTGTGGATCACAACAAAATGTGGAAAATTCTTCAAGAGATGGGAACACCACATCACCTGACCTCCCTCCTGAGAAATCTGTACTCAGGTGAAGAAGCAAGATTTAGAACCAGACATGGAACAATGGACTGATTACAAATTGGAAAAGGAGTATGCTAAGGCTGTATATTGTCTCCCTGCTTATATCACTTACATGCAAAGTACATCATGTGAAATGCCAGGCTGGATGAAGCACAAGCTGGAATCAATATTGTCTGGAGAAATATCAATAACCTCAGATATGCAAATGATAAAACCTTTATGGCAGAAAGTGAAGAAGAACTAAAGAGCCCCTTGATGAAAGTGGAAGAGGAGAGTGAAAAAGTTGGCTTAAAGCTCAGCATTCAGGAAACTAAGATCATGGCATCTGGTCCCATCACTTCATGGCAAATAGATGGGGAAATAATGAAAATAGTGACAGACTTTATTTTGGGGGGCTTCAAAATCACTGTGGATGATGACTGTAGCCATAAAATTAAAAGATGCTTGCTCCTTGGAAGAAAAGCTATGACCAAACTAGACAGCATATTAAAAAGCAGAGACACTATTTGCCGACAAAGGTTCATCTAGTCGAAGCTATGGTTTTTCCAGTAGTCACAAAAGGATGTGAGAGTTGGACTATCAAGATAGCTGAGCACCGAAGAATTGATACTTCTGAACTGTGATGTTGGAGAAGACACTTCAGAGTCGCTTGGCCTAGAAGGAGATACAACCAGTCCATCCTAAAGGAAATCAGTCCTGAATATTCATTGGAAGGACTGATGCTGAAGCTGAAACTCCAATACTTCGGCTACCTGATGCAAAGAACTGACTCACTGGAAAAGACCCTGATGCTGGGAAAGGTTGAAGGCAGGAGGAGAAGGGGACAACAGAGGATGAGATGGTTGGATGGCATCACTGACTCAATGGACATGAGTTTGAGCAAGCTCCAGGAGTTGATGGACAGGGAAGCCTCTGGCGTGCTGCAGTCCATGGGGTTTCAAAGAGTTGGACATGACTGAGTAACTGAACTGAACCTACAGTGCTTCCCAGGTGGTGCTGCTGCTGCTGCTGAGTCGCTTCAGTCATGTCCGACCCTGTGCGACCCCAGAGACGGCAGCCCACCAGGCTCCTCCGTCCATTGGATTTTCCAGGCAAGAGTACTGGGGTGGGGTGCCATTGCCTTCCCCCCAGGTGGTGCTAGTGGTAAAGAATCTGCCTGCCAATGCAGGAGACATGGGTTCAATCTCTGGTCCAGGAAGATCCCGCATGCAGTGGAAGAACGAAGCCCCTGTGCCACAACTATTGAACCTGTGCTCTAGACCCCAGGAACCATGATGACTCAGCCCATGAGCCCCGAGCCCATGCTCTGCAACAAGAGAAGCAACTGCAGAGGAGCTAGAGCACCACAGCTCGAGGCTAGCCCCTGCTTTCCCTGACTAGAGAAGAGCCTGCACGGCAACGAAGACATAGTACAGCCCAAAGCAAGCACAGTCATTTTGAAAAGTTGCTTACATTGCTAACAGATCAGAATATGTCTCCCAGAGTTCTTGCAAGGGCTACTAGGCTTGTATTGATCTAATTTCATGAGGTAAGTAAGACACCAAACACTGGGAAAATGGAGATTTAAATTGGCACAGCTTAACTATAAGATACCCATGAAACATCTAGGTAGAGATTTCAATTAGGAAATGGATATGAATCTCCGAAAAGTTTATGAAAGCTTAACTAAGTTAAAATTTTAGGAATCTTCACTACTGAGATTCTTCTCAAAGCCATAAAAAGATTAAATCACCCAGTGAGTAAATGAGGTCAGAGATTGCCAGGGTCCAGCCCCGGTGGATCCAGGGTAATTTGAAGGGGAGACGGAATTGGCATCCTAGGAAAAAACTTGTTTAATTACAGATATATAGAGAGATTAGGAGCGGATAGTGTAGTAGGAAATATTAGTGGAGAAAAAGAGGCTGAACAACTTGGTTTATGTGGAATACCAATAAAATTCCAAGACAAGGAATTTGCACCATCTACGTTGGGCCACCGGTGCCTGTTTAAATATTGGAGGGTGCCCCGCTTTGGGCTCCCTCTCTCACGGAAAATAGAAGCCAGGATCTATAACAAAAGAGAAAATTCATTAACTCAAAAAGTCTAGTATTGCTAACATCAAAAACTACTATATTTCCTTTTCTATATTCCAAATACATTAATATATTCCCAGGTGCCTAAGGATATGGATTCCTGGCAGCAATCACTGACTCAACAATGAGAAAAGCCCTATGCTAATTAAGACCTTCAATATAATCCAAACTCTCTGTGCTGTTTATGGTTGAGAGGTTGTCACACAAGCTAGTCTGTCAGCAGAGAGGTTTGACCTGAGATACCCTTGTCACACCCAGGGCAGGGAATTAGCAGCCATTATTGGCACAACAAATGAAAAACCCTTCACCAATATAATTCCTAACCAACCCACTATACTAATAATTTCTAACTTCCCAAAAGAATCTGCCTTTAGTAAGTCTAAAACATCTCGTGCCTCTCACAGTTGGGAGGCTGTAAACAACCACATGTGGCCGGACGGACCTGTACAGACAGGCTAGATAACCTTCAGAGGAGTTTGTAAGTTGAAACACTCTTGTCACGCCCAGGAATTTTTATTGACTTGGAGCTGTAAGTTAACTCCTCTGAGAGAGGTAATGGGGGTCAGCCCCCCGGAAAGTCAGAGATATAGGTGAGAGCATGAAGCAGTAAAGTAGGTAGACTCTGGTTTTGGGGGTAGATGTTCAGGAACAGGGGGTTTCCTGAGCCTCGATCCCGCCTTTGCATATGCTGAAGCCTCCTTCCTCATGATCTTTGCCATGGGCGGAGTTCCTCATGCTGGCTCCCAGCAAGAGATGTTTAGAGGACCTGTTCTAAGCACTTAGGAAGTCCTGAAATTTGAGGTAAATTGAAGACAGAGAGCCAAGAAATGAGATGGATATGTTGAAATCAGCAATGAAACAACAAGAAACCCAGAAGAGCATGGAACATTAAAGTTTGGGAGAGACCAGAGCTTTCAGAAGGAAATGCTGGCTCTTTGTCAAAAGTTATCTGAAAGGCAATGAAAATGAGGATGAAAAAGGTTTTACTTGGTCTCATACTTTAAAGATTGGTCCAACTTGAGAACAGGTTTCAGGTAGAGCGATGAGGATTTAAGTTAGCTTGAAAAAGACTGCAGAGTGAAGAGGTGGATGATGTCAATTTAGACAAAATTTCGACTAAATTTGCTAAGAAAGAAAGAAATTGAAGCAGGCACTAGGTAGGAATTTGAAGTCAAGAAAAAGGCTTTTAGAAAGATGATTCTGCTAGAATCTAATTGTATCTGTGAACTATATACATATAAAAAGTTAAAACTATAGAAACAAGCAATGGAGAAAAGCAGAAAGGGCATGTGGGGGAGTTTGCCATTATTGGGGAAGGGACACTATTAGACAGGAGAAGATGAAATCAGATTCAACAAGTCTGTGGATGTGGGTGTGGGACTCAAATCTAGAGGCTTGTAATTTCTTAAGCATTGGATCCGGGCTTCCCTAATGATTCAGTGGTGAAGAATCTCCCTGCCAATGCAGGAGATGTGGGTTCTATCCCTGAGTAGGTAAGATCCCCTGGAGAAGGAAATGGCAACCCACTCCAGTATTCTTCCTTGGAAAAACACATGTACAGAGGAGTCTGGTGGGCTACAGTCCATGGGGTCACAAAAGAGACACGACTTGGCGATGACAACCCATGTACACACACAGGTATTAGATCAGTCAGGGTTTAGGATATGCTCTTTGGTGGAGTTCCTGAGCACTTAGATGGAGGGACTCTGGAACGACACAGAGTTTATGGGCAGCAGAGTTCCACTATCACCCCTAGATCGTAAGGTCACAGGGAAGAGGTGGGTTATGGTTCAGGACTGAGGTCACCCCATGGAAGCTGGAAGCAGTGAAGCCTGGCCAATGGGAGCATGAAGAAATGCAGCTGCTGCCAGAGACCCCAAAATATAGAACCAAGGAGAGGGATAGCCCAGCTTTATGCTGCCCTCCTGGTCTCCCAGCAGGTCTTCCCCCATGGTAAACCCAACAGGCAACTGGGTGAGAGGGGAGCCTCAGAGGCTCCAGCTTCCCAAGTTATTTCTTTAACACCTATCATTGTCTTTATTAATTGATGATGGAAACTACAGCTTTCTAGTCACTGGACTTCTCATATCCGTTATCTAGAACACAGTATTTCTTTTTCTTATGCGAGGTGCCTGAGAATCTGCTTAGATTTAGCATAGAATTTAAACAAAGGTAAATGGATTGATTTGTGGTCTACTTATCAAGGCCGGAATGAAACCTACTGAAATATCCTGTTCCTCCACAGGAAGTCCTCACTTGTCATTTAGATTGTGTCCTTGGGCACTGGCTGCAGGCTCAACACCACTGACTCATCTATGCCATCATATTGTAGCTCACTCATTCTGCTATCACTTCCCGGTTCCCTGTCTTTCAACACATCCCCTAACTGATGCAGGGTTAGACTGATGCTTATTTCCTTGGTTTGAGTCTTCCTTTATTATGTGTCTAAGGTTTTTTTGTTCATGCCTCAAAAGTCAACTCTGTCCCCCTTATTTCTAAATTATTGGGTAGGAAGTGGGGAGAAAGGCAATTATCTCATTGTCTTCAGAAAAATTATTATTTTCTAGAATCATAAAAGAGACAATGAAGTCATGTGTGTGTGTGTGTGTGTGTGTGTGTGTGTGTGTGATAGCTAAACCTCTTGTTATCATGTGAGTTTTGAGTCTCTGCATTCAAATAATTTGATGAACTACTCATTTAATAAATAATCCCATCTTCATCTGTAATGAACAAAAGCCTTTGTTCAAGCCATTTAGATGCATTACCAGAATTAATGAAATATGATTCAATGAAATATCTGACATTATTGTACAATGGGACAGAATATGGCTAAAATACATATGTCTGCTAAAAGTAAAACTACAGATAGTTTGTCCTGATAGAAACACCAAATAAAATCATGTCTTGCTAAGCTATAATGGGAAAGATCTATTTTTAGCTCTAACATCTCTCCAGATCATCACCCCACAATCCATTTCATCCCTCAGGAAATTTAAGTAGCAATAAGATACAATGGAGCTTTGCAGGGAATATCAAAAGTTCTCCTTGATCAAGCTTTTTCTTTCTATGCTATTGAGTCTAGCCATTTCATGGAAAGGGCCTATTAAAGTCAGAATTGAAAAAAGATCCAATCATAGGTTTTGAAACCAGGAG
This sequence comes from Oreotragus oreotragus, assembly GCA_006410675.1. Classification (NCBI taxonomy): domain Eukaryota; kingdom Metazoa; phylum Chordata; class Mammalia; order Artiodactyla; family Bovidae; genus Oreotragus; species Oreotragus oreotragus. The sequence continues at coordinate 816,903 of SJYX01022976.1, forward strand.
AATGCTAGAATAAAGCTTTTGAACATTACTTGTAGATTTTCTTTTGTGGAAAGCCACATCATTTAGACCAGGAAAATGGTGGCAATATATAAAGACATTGATTTGTAAGATGATTAATTTCCAACTTATAGTTTTCTATCAACAAAATTGGAAACTAAAATGAGCAGATGGAATTACATAACTTTTTATTAGGAGTTATTTATTCCAAGTAAAGGATGAATGAGGAATTATATATGTCAATTCCATATATCTCTGAAAATTATTGTTGTCAAATCAATCTGGCATCCTTCTTCCCAGAAAAATGTCTGAAAGATAATACATAATTTAATGGACCAAACATTTAGGTAAAGTTCTTTATATGTTAGAAAAAAATTTAAGAGGAGCAGATTAAATTCAAGTTTCTATTACATTACATGAGATGAATAAGCAAGGCTATCACTTTCTTATTAACAATCACTTTGGGTTAAAATTTAATCTACACTTAGTGCTTTTTCTAAAGCCAAAAAACTTAAGAAAATGTGATAGGTACAAATATGAAGTAATGGCACTCACCAACAGAAAAATTATCATTTCCTTATAAACATGTTAGTTCTTTAAAGTTCATTTCTTAAACTTTAAACTCAAAATTCTAAAGCATGATTTACTAAAAATAACTAATTTAATAAGCTTTATATTTTCTAAACTTCCTGTAAAAATAACTGCAAGTTATTTAGTACTTATACTGGTGACATTACACTTGATTTATGTTAGATTAAACAAGGAGTTTGTCGAGTTTTTCAAAAATTAAAAGAAAGCAGCCAAAGCTATGTAATGGGAGGAATGGAGAGGGAGGTTGGGGTTAGTAGATGTGAGCTATTATATATAGAACAGGTAAACAACAAGGTCCTACTATACAGCACAGGAAACTATATTCAGTACCCTATGATAAATAATGGAAAATAACATTAAAAATATGTATATATGTATAACTGAATCACTTTGCTATACAGCAGAAATTAGCACAATACTGTAAATTAAGTATACGTCAATAAAAAGAAACTATTTCTTTAAAGATGGGGCATTATTCTCACAGAAATTCCATGACCTGTTTAATAATTGCTGCTTTTGCTAATTTTAGAAAAACTGCACTGGTAAGTATATTTACCTGTCTCTTATACACATCTTATAGACTGCAGCATGCCAGGCTTCCCTGTCCATCACCAACTCCCAGAGCTTGCTCAAACTCATGTCCATTGAGTCGGTGATGTCATCCAGCCATCTCATTCTCTGTTGTCACCCTCTCCTGCCTTTAATCTTTACCAGCATCAGGGTCTTTTCCAATGAGTCAGTTCTTTGCAACAGGTGGCCAAAGAATGGGAGTTTCAGCTTCAGCATCATTCTTTCCAATGAATACTCAGGACTGATTTCCTTTATGATTGATTGGTTGGATCTGCTTAAGGATCAAGGGACTCTCAAGAGTTATCTCTAACACCCCAGTTCAAAAGCATGGATTCTTCAGCACTCAGCTTTCTTTATAGTCCAACTTTCACATCCATACAAGGCTACTGGGAAAACCATAGCCTTGACTAGACGGACTTCTGTTGGCAAAGTAATGTCTCTGCTTTTTAATATGCTATCTAGGCTGGTCAAAGCTTTTCTTCCCAGGAGTAAGCGTCTTTTAATTTCATGCCTGCAGTCACCATCTGCAATGATTTTGGAGCCCAGGAAAATAAAGTCTGTCACTGTTTCCTTGTTTCCCCTTCTATTTGCCATGAAGTGATGGGACCCAATGCCATAATCTTAGTTTTTTAAATGTTGAATTTTAAGCCAATTTTTTCACTCTCTTCTTTCATTTTCATGAAGAGGCTCTTTATTTCTTCCTTGCTTTCTGTCATAAGGGTAGTGTCATCTGCATAGCTGAAGTTTTTGATATTTCTCTGCGCAATCTTGGTTCCAGCTTGTGCTTCATCCAGTGCAGCATTTAGCATGATGTACTCTGCATATAAGTTAAACAAGCAGGGTGACAATATAAGGCCTTGATGTACTCCTTTCCTGATTTGAAACCAGCTGTTCCATGTTCAGTTTTAACTGTTGCTTCCTGAACTGCATACAGATTTCTCAGGAGGCAGGTCAGGTGGTCTGGTATTCCCATCTCTTGAAGAATTTTCCACAGTTTGTTGTGATCAACACAGTCAAAGGTTTTGGCTTAGTCAATAAAGGAGAAGTAGATGTTTTTTTTCTGGAACTCTCTTGCTTTTTCAATGATCCAGTAGATGTTTGCATTTTGATCTCTAGTTCCTCTGCCTTTTCTAAATCCAGCTTGAACATCTGGAAATTCACAGCTCACATACTGCTGAAGCCTGACTTGGAGAATTTTGAACATTACTAGTAAGTGAGATGAGTGCAATTGTGCAGTAGTTTGAACATTCTTTGTCATTGCCTTTCTTTGAGATTGGAATGAAAACTTGAAAACTGACCTTTTCCAGTCCTGTGTGGCCACTGCTGAGTTTTCCAAATTTTCTGGCATATTGAGTGTAGCACTTTCACAGAATCATCTTTTAGGATTTGAAATAGCTCAACTGGAATTCTATCCCGTCCATTAGCTTTGTTCGTAGTGATGCTTCCTAAGGCCCACTCACCTTTGCATTCCAGGATGTCTGGCTCTAGGTGAGTGATAATACCATCTTGATTATCTGGGTCATAAAGATCTTTTTTGTACAGTTCTTCTGTGTATACTTGCCACCTCTTCTTAATATCTTCTGCTTCTCTTAGGTCCTTTATATAATGGAGTATATAACAATCTATTCTTGCATGTACTTATTCAAGAAATATTTATAGTGAATACTATGTGAGAGATTACTAGACGTTAACACAAATGAATCATTCTCAGATTCTGAGCTTACAGTATAGTTAGCATATAATATGGTCATTAAAAACCATAATAAAGGTACATAATCTCTGACACTTTTAATACATCCAGTGTTTCTCAAAAATTTTATCAAGAGCACATAAAAGCTCCTCAGTCTCCATAATACTACTTGAAGCCTTTTTCCAAAATCCCCTTGCTTACTATTTCCTCTGAGCCTTCCTTACTTCTGGCTGTGAATGTAAGTTTTCAATACTCCATTGTGGTCCCCTTATTTGACACACTACTTGTCCTTTCTTTCTGGCTTACTGACTTTGATTACCTACTTATTCATATTATGTTTTGCCTCTTTGAATTTGTTCTCCTCAAAAACTCTAAGAGACAGTTATATTATCCACCCTCGATATTTAAGCATCACTTAGTCAGAGGAGGGGAAGAAGCTTTGGATAAAGCAAAAGTTGGAAGGAAGGGTTATCAGAGGTAGCTACCCAGAAAGGGAAGTAGAGTGGCTTCTCATTATTCATGTTTAATTATGTTCAATGAAGTCACTATGAATACTGAATTTGCAAATATCAAACCACTGCTTCTGGGAGAATACTGAGCCTGAACATCTGGTCACAATAGTTTTATCAGCATAACCTTGTTTTATGTGTATTTCTGTTTAAAAACATATTATTTAATATGTAAGAATCTTCTATTTTTCAAGTTGGAAGCTAATTGCTTTACTATGTTGTGTTGGTTTCTGCCATATAACAGTACATATATATATATATACATACATACATATATACATACATACATATATACATATATATATATATATATACCCTCCCTCTTAAACCTTCCTCCCCACTCCCATCCCACCCCTCTAGTTCATCACAGAGCACCAAGCTAGGCCCCTTGTGTTATACAGTAGCTTCCCACTATTTATCTATTTTACACATGATAGTGTATAAATGTCAGTGATACTTAGAAATTCTAACTAGATGGACCTGTTCTATTGTTGATTCATTAACACTGAACTCATGGTCAACAGCATAAAACTCACTACTGAACAAAGCTTATCCAATACATATATTCTCTCCATAAGTCACATCCCAACCTTCTTGCAATTAGAAATACCAGACAGCCCTTTAACACTGCATTTGGGGGCTATTTTAAAAAGTGAAATCACCTCCACCCCATCCCCAGAAAAACCACACACACCAAAAAATGTGGAGATGTGATACTATGCTTAGAGGGTAGGCAAATTTCCAAATATAAAATCTGCAAATAATGAGAATCTCCTGTGTTTGTTCAGGGTCATGAACTTTGGAATTCTAGATGGATTCTAGATGTACGGTATTCAGTAAGAGACAATGGTATCAGTAAATGTATGATCACAAGAAAGCATATGGCTAAAGTCCTAGCATTCACTTTGGACAGAAACAAGGAATTAAAATGGCAGATCAGGTTAGGGATAGAGACTGGAAGATATTAAGGACCTAGGGAACTTGGATTTTGTACTTAGGTTGAGAATTTTAAAGATGTTATGTGGACTCAGAACCCTCTCTTCATCCAAAGGAGTCCTTAGAAATTCCATGTTATAGTGTGTAGACAATGAACAGTTCTAGTTACAGAACACAGTTAAATACTAATCAGGAATGGTAAAAACACTGCCAGTATTTACACATGAGTAAACAGTGAACAGAGTGCAAGAATTTGGTACACAAATGATAAAAATCTAAGGAAAGAAGGAATGGTAATCTGGAAACCATGACCACCTCTAGGACAAAGGGCTAGAGGAGAAAGGGAAAAGGTTCTATTATTTGTACCAAGGAGTCAGCACTAGAGGGAGAATCTGAAACAAGGTGAACCTGTTCTAAGGGACTTGAAACTAAAAATATATTCCTTGGGTTTCCCTGGTAGCTCAGTGGTAAAGAATCCACCTGCCAATGCAGGAGATATGTGTTTGATCTAGGAAGATGCAGGAAGGTCCAGGAAGATCCTACATGCTGCAGAGAAACCAAGTCCATACACCACAACTATTGAGCCTGTGCTCCAAAGTCCAGGAGCCACAACTACTGAGCCCACATGCTGCGACTCCTGAAGCTTGGGTGCCCTAGAGCCCATGGACCACAAGAGAAGCAACTACAAGAAGCCTGTGCGCCGAAACTAGAGAGTAGCCCCTGCTCACCACAACTAGAGAAAATCCCTCACACACCAACGAAGACCCAACACAACCATAAATAAATATATAAGTAAAATTATAAAAGACAAATAACAAACACAAAAATATGTCTTTGCAGTAGATTCTGCCCATGCTAGGAGATTCCTTTCAGTTCTTCCCAAAGGCCAAATACTGCCAGAAGGCATCTGACTCTGGAACCTATGAACAGAAAATGCTTTTCTGTTCAGTGGCAGTGGGGTGGAATTAGGAAACCAACAGAGCAGAAGAAGCATGAGGAATGGTTCCAAGGACAAATAGGCCAAGCACCAGTGCAGAACTGAGTCATGGTTCATTTGGTCAAAAGTTCGCCCCAACTATAAGTTGCTCTAAAAGTAAAAAAGAAAGTTGAATATATTCAATTAAAAACAAGGGTAGATCTTTACATGAGAATTTCACTGCACTTTTGCAGAAGCATTAAAAAATTGAGTTTCAAATATCAAGTTGGGTGAAGTTGTGAGTAGTTTTCTAAAGTACATTTAAAAATTATAAGTATATCATTTAATCATCATTTATCATGCCTCTTTTGTTGGCTAAAGGCTTCTGAGCTTTTGCAGTTTGTTATATATCAAAGCACTTTTCCTAATATAGTATTTTTGTCATGTCTAAATATTTGCATTTTGCTTAGAGTCTTCAAAACTGAATTTAAAAATATCAATGGGAAGTTATATTTCAAAAGTTATATATAGATGTTTACTTGAAAAAGACTAGGAAATGTCCCTTTAAAAATATTTCTACAAATATAATTAATTAGCTTAAAACTGGATTTTTAAATTCTTCTTAAAGTATATTTTGTATTTTAGAAGTCTTTCTTCAAGAAGGACAGAGCATGTTAGAAAGTCAGATTCAGAAGAAAGGTTATGTTTTTCTCTACTTACACACCATTTATATTATCTTTGATAATACTCTTCAGGATAGTTTTCCAAATAATTAACTCTTATTTTTAGAATTTAACTTCCAATCTCAGAGCAACTGATCTATCAGCCAAATGGAAAAATTAAAGCCAACAACAAGAAATAATGCTTCACAACCTAACATGTTCATTTATTTTCATTTCCTGGGACAATAGATTAGAATTATCTGAATTTCAGGAATAGTTATAGCTTCAATTTTCTCACCCAAATTTCTCTTCTTAATTGACAACCCTATAAGCATTGAATTGAAAGTTTTAGGGGGCTGTTTATAATGTTGGGACCTTAACAGACTGAAAGTCACAGTGGTCACAGCCAGGCGAGCCTCCCCAGTGGTGATGGCCTTGCATGTGACTTTTACCTTCTCCAGGACAAAGTATATTTACCTTGAAGCTAGAAGCCATATGGAGGATCATACAGGAGCCATATTGACTATGGAAAGCTAGATTTTATTTCATATCAATATTTGGTTTCTGACCAAACTATACAAATATGGAACTGTGCTTAGAAATGGGTCTAGGCAGCTGAAAGAAGATGAAAGGAATTTGCTCTTCTGCTTTCTTCATATTCTACACAAAAAGGAGGGCCTAAAAACTACCTCCCGTGAGACATTAGAATTCAGAAACAAAGCAGATTCAGAACATTCATCCAGGGTTGGCTTCTGGAATTCACCTTGCATATGGCATCTGTTCGTCCTCAGAATTACAGACTGTTATGCATCAAGCACAACCGAATTGTTTTTATGGTCAACTATCACCATGTTTTCTCCATTCATCTTGCAGAATGGAGACGATTATAGGGTTTGATAGAGCACTTTATTAGTAGTACAACTAGTAGCATATACATGTACTTAATTTCAAATTAGCAAATTAGCAGTGAAGCAAGTTTGTCTTTTATTATATTATTATTATTATTTTTTTGACGACACTGCTTGGCTTAAGGGTCTTAGTTCCCAAACCAGAGACCAGAGGTTGAACCCGTACCCCTGAAGCAGAAGCACAAAATCCAAACTGCTGGACTGCCAGGAAACTCCCAAATCTTCTTTATTTTGTAGTAGAACTGTAATAAATATTTGTTTTGTTTAATTTATTTTAATTACATTACCAGAGAAGTTAAATATCAGATTTAGTTTTAAATACTTTAGTTTTTTTTTCTTTATTATTTTTTTTGTATTTATTTATTTTTTTAGTTTTAAAAATACTATATACCTCAAGATTCAGAAGATTAAGAGAAAGTAGTTAATTTATGTATGCCTCCATTCCTCTCAAAAGTTAGATGAAAATTAATAAACTCAAACTACATGATTTTAGGCAAATTTCAATTGAGATCTGATCTCTGGAAAGGAAAAATGTTCCTTTTTTTAAAAAAATAAAGAATTATTACCCTTTATATAGTTTTATTTGATCAAATAATTTAAAATGAATGAATCTATTTTCATTTATCAACTGCTTAAAATATGTCAGTACTTTTGGGCCTGACATATCGCTTTCTCTCAAATAATTGCACTCTAACCAACTTGCTTTCAGTTTTATAAGGGAATAGATTAATATTTTTATTGTTTCCCTCAAATCAAAGCATTGATATATGATGCTTATAGCAATTAACATCCTTGAAATTTGATCTATTTTGTGTGTTCATATGGCATGTAGTATTTAAATGTCTTCCTATTTGGATACAAGTCCATGGGCTAGAATCACTAGATGATAACTTAAAATTCTGAAAGACATTTAATAGTTTCACAGTTAGAAGGAACTGATAGATTTGGCAACTTATGGTATAGTGTAACTGACAGCCAACCCAAACAATGAATATTTCTAATACATAAAAATCAGGAAATATTATCTTTACCCTCTCCTCTTTTGATGTAATCATGTTAGAGTTCTGTCAGAAATAAATGTCTGGGGAAAG
>SJYX01022976.1:825455-847911 GCA_006410675.1 Oreotragus oreotragus
GTCATGTCCCCTCCAACCCCCGCCCTCCAACCCCCGCCGCGGCTTTTTCGCCTGGCTGTAGGTTACTGAGCTTTGCTTTCTCTCAAGTTCTCCTCGCAGCCTAAAAGAGAAGGAATGTGGAAAGGCCAAGTTTCCTTGAACGCCCTTCTTCACCTCAAAACAAGTGTCTGCTTGGGCTCCCTGAAAGTTACTCTTCGAGGAGTCCAAAGAATCGTGTACAAGGAATTGTGGAGAAAGCTAGGAAAAACAGGCGCATAATTGGTATTTGTCAAAATGTCTAAACAGGAAAAGACTAGACTTCGTGGAGTGCTACTTTATGCTGAAGAATTTTATTTAACGTGGCTGTTATGTATGAAATTGAATTAAGAATGATTTAAGCAGGAAGTTCCACGTTGAAATTGGACATAAAGAGGTGAAGGAAAATAGAGTGAGAAACGTCTGAGGAAAGTAGAAATATTTGAATTTGGGTGCTACTAGATACAAATGATGTCAGAGTTTGGAATTATTTTAAAAACGAGTTTGAGCATTTCCTTTTGTTGTTTTTAAACTCTTACTAGCAGAAAGACTATAAAATACTAGTCAGCATCATATCCAAGATCCAGAATAGCTTTCCAGAGTCATCACGGTATCATTCTGGGCCTTCTACTGTAAAGTAGGGGGAACTAGAACAGGGGTACTGGTACGTCGCTGCCTTGAAATGTCACTATTAATCTTTTCTTTGAGTCTCGAAAACTTTCGTTTTCAAGAGCCCTATAACATACTACAGCTAACAGTTGAATTGCCCTGAAAAATAGGCCAGAGTCTAGCTGCCCATAAGAAAAGTAAGCAGGAGAGCCAGTGTGGATGGTACCTGGAGAGAAGGCGTTGAAAGGGCTGGTTCAGAAGTCCCAGAGAACAAACCTTGCTGTGTTCAGTTTCATTCGGGGCCCAGAGGGACCCCAACTTACTTAGCTCTGTCATTGCCACATGCTGTTGTTGACTCTATCCTAGCCTCTCAGTTCATTCCTTTTCTTTCTATCCAATACCTCCATGATCTTCAAGATCCAGCCAAGTCAGAAATTTTCCTGGACTGCATCTTTCCACCACCTCTGGTCACATCTTTCNAATTATTACCCTTTATATAGTCTTATTTGATCAAATAATTTAAAATGAATGAATCTATTTTCATTTATCAACTGCTTAAAATATGTCAGTACTTTTGGGCCTGACATATCGCTTTCTCTCAAATAATTGCACTCTAACCAACTTGCTTTCAGTTTTATAAGGGAATAGATTAATATTTTTATTGTTTCCCTCAAATCAAAGCATTGATATATGATGCTTATAGCAATTAACATCCTTGAAATTTGATCTATTTTGTGTGTTCATATGGCATGTAGTATTTAAATGTCTTCCTATTTGGATACAAGTCCATGGGCTAGAATCACTAGATGATAACTTAAAATTCTGAAAGACATTTAATAGTTTCACAGTTAGAAGGAACTGATAGATTTGGCAACTTATGGTATAGTGTAACTGACAGCCAACCCAAACAATGAATATTTCTAATACATAAAAATCAGGAAATATTATCTTTACCCTCTCCTCTTTTGATGTAATCATGTTAGAGTTCTGTCAGAAATAAATGTCTGGGGAAAGGGAGGAATAAATTAGGAGGTTGGGAAACAACAAGGACCTACTGTATAGCACAGGGAACTATACTTAATTTTTATAATACTGTATAAGGGGGAAAATAATCTGAAAAAGAATATATATATACATATATAGGTATACGTATACACATACACACACACTTCAGAGTCACTTTGCTATAAACCTGAAACTAACACAACATTGTCAATTAACTATATTTCAATAAAAATAAATAGATGTCTGGACATGTGGCACAAACTCATTGTCAGGGACACATGGAGTATATGTCCAAATTAATGTTAACTAATTAGGTTGTGGACATATTTGAGGAAACTACTATTAGACTGTCACAGGTGCTATGCGTTCTGGGGAAGTTGGTTTAAAATGCCTCTGTATTTATGTATGCACTGATCAATTGACAGCAGAATTTAAATATTTATTTTACAAATATTTATGAGGAGAAATGACAGTCCCTTAGATGCCCATATCCTAATCTTTAGAACCTGTGAACAGCTTACCTTATAAGACAAAAGAGAATTTGCAGATATGACTAAGGTTAAAGACCTTGAGATAAGGAGTTCACCTTGGAATATCTAATATAGATAGATCCAGTGGAATCACTGAGTCCTTAAATGTGAAAGACCTTTTTCCAGCTGCGGTTAGAGGGAGCTGTCAGCATGGGGAGGATTTAACATCTCAGTGCTGTTTTCTTTTGTGCATGGAAGGCATTTTATTTTAATTATACACATAAAAATGAGACAGAGAGTTCTCTAAGAGCTGGAAAAGGCAGGGAAACAGATTATCTCCTAGAGCCTATAGAAGGGAAGTCAACTTAGCTAACATCATGATTTTAGCCCAAGGAGACCTGTATTATTAGACTACTGACTTACAGAACTGTAAAATATATTTGTGCTGCTTAAGGTCACTAAATTTGTGTAATTTATAAATGGCAGCAATAGAAAACAATGTAATATCTGAATCCAATTCTTTACTAATTCATTTCATGTTTCCATAGCCACAAAATTTCATCAGAAAGGAAATTTCAAAAACTTAAGATCATATTTTATCAATAAAAAAAGACTGAGATTAAAAGAGAAAAATTTTCGGGAATACAGGTCTCTCTGTCATCTAATCCATTATGCCAGCCTGACCTTCCTTTCATATTATCTCAAATATATTATTCTACCTTTATCTTGAAAACATGAGCTCTTTTTATGTGAGATCATTATTTTCAAAGGGGAAAGAAGCTGTGGCTACATCTGTGTTCCTGGTGGCAGGAAGCCAAGATTTTGTGATCACCATTTATCACTGTAGCTTGCAAATTTGCTTCTATCCGTCCCAGCTAAATTAAGGTTCACGAAGGCTGAGGCCAGCTGCCTGATCCATCATTTAACTGTTCCCTCACTCCTCTAGTCCTGCCTCTAGCATAGTGCCTAGTACTAGGAAGGTACTCATCACATACTTGTTGAATGAAAACAAAAATGTGCCACAAATACCTTTTTTTCCCCCCATTTTCATTGGAGTCTAGTTGATTTACAATATCATGTTAGTTTCAGGTGTACAGCAAAGGGAATCAGTTTTACGGATATACTGATATATATGCATATATGAGACTTCCTAGGTGGCACTAGTGGTAAAGAACCTGCCTGCCAAATCAGGAGACATAAGAGACATAGGTTCTATCCCTGGGTCAGTAAAATTTCCTGGAGAAGGGAATGGTTACCTACTCCTGTATTCTTGGCTGGAGAATGCCATGGACAGAGGAGACTGGAAGACTACAGTCCATAGAGTTACAAAGAGCTGGACATAACTGAAGTGACTTAGCATGTAGCATATAAATATATACTAAGACATATATATATAGATATATATATACACATTATTTTTCAGATTTTTTCAAATATAGGTTATTACAGAATATTTTTGTAAGGAAGAAAGGGATTTCATTAAAGCGTCTGCCTGCAATGCGGGAGACCTGGGTTCGATCCCTGGATCAGGAAGATCCCCTGGAGAAGGAAATGGCAACCCACTCCAGTATTCTTGCCTGGAGAATCCCATGGACGGAGGAGCCTGGTGGGCTACAGTCCACGGGGTCGCAAAGAGTCGGACACGACTGAGCGACTTCACTTCACTTCTTCACTTCAATGTCTATCAACATTATTCATGTAGGTGTTTATTCATGTATCTAAAACAGAAAATAAAATCTGTATATACAATTTTCCCATGGATATGGGGGGTTGGTTCCAGGACCCTTGAGGATACCAAAATCTGAGGATGCTTAAATCCTTTCTATGAAAAGGCATAGTAATAGAATCAAAGACCTAAATGTATAGTCAGCATTCGCAAGCTCAGAATCAAAAGATGGAAATGGGACTGACTCCTCTCATTGTTACACCTAGTGATCCACTACTATACTTTTGTTTCCTGTCCCTGCTACTTTAAACTCGGCTGATCTAGAAGTAATCCTTTCAAAAGCAGGAATACTTCCACCAGTGGACAAAACAATGATTTCATTGAGGTTGAGACTCCCACCTGGGCAGCTTGGTACTCAAGAAATGTAGCTTAATTCTCCTCTCTTTCATTGTGATTTAGTGACTTGCTTATAGTCTATAGAATATAATGGAAGTAATGACATGTCACTTACAAGATTAGTTTATAAAAGACTGAAGCGTCTGTCAGGGGAACTCTTACATGTTCCCTTTCTCTTTAATCACTTCCTCTTAGGAAGACAGATGACATGTCATGAATACATGAGGCCCATGTGCAAGGAAGTGAATACTCTATCCATTAGCTTGATTTGGGGAATGGGTCCTTGCTCAGCTCCTCAAGTGAGACCACAGACACAGCTGAAAACTTAGCAACAACACTGAGAGAGACTTTCAGCCAGAATGTCCCAACTAAGTTGCCTGATCTACATAAATGTCCCAACTACAGCCCTGATCTAAAGAAACTTTGAGATAATAAATGTTCATTGTTTAAATCTAAGTTTTGGTTTAACTTATTAGGTAGCAGCTAACACTAACCAATATTAAAACTGACCCAGTCTATGTTCACCAGGGGTTATAGCTTTGTGGCATTTGGTCTTGAGCTGTAGAGTAAAATGGAGAGTTCTTATGAGGTTTTGAGCAGAATCATGATATGATTCTGATTTATATTTACAAATACTGGTTGCTGGGCTGAAAATAGGCTATAAAGAGCTAATGCAGGGAGACACGTTAGGAAACTATCCTACTATATCCAAGCAAAGATTATACTACCTCAGAGGAAAGGGTTAACAGTTAATGTTGTAGGAAAGTCTCAGATTTTGGATATTTTTGAAAGTATAGCCAAGAGGATTTTCTAAGAGATGCAATGTGGGTTGAGAAAAGAGAGAAATCAAAAGTGACTTTATAGTTTCACTTGAGCAATTGAACGTTTGGATTTACCATCTACTGAAATGTAAGTCTTTGGCCACCTCATGTGAAGAGTTGACTCATTGGAAAAGACTCTGATGCTGGGAGAGATTGGGGGCAGGAGGAGAAGGGGATGACAGAGGATGAGATGGCTGGATGGCATCACTGACTCGATGGACGTGAGTCTGAGTGAACTCCGGGAGTTGGTGATGGACAGGGAGCCCTGGTGTGCTGCAATTCATGGGGTTGCAAAGAGTCAGACACGACTGAGCAACTGAACTGAACTGAACTGAACTGAAATGTAAGTGGAACACATACGAGAAAGAGTCTGGGAGCTCTAACATTTGGGTGTGAGGCATTTGTTAGACATCCAAGCAAAACTATCAAGTAGGCACTTGAGTATAAAGTTTGGGTGTAAGATAGACATTTGCAAATTACTGGGAAATATTTGATAGTGAAAGCCCTGGGGCTTGACCACCAAAAAGTGAATGCAAGTAGAAAGAAGAAAGGCTGAGCTCTGGAATCCTCAAAATTAAGGGACAGAGCTAAGTGGAGGAACCAAGGAAAGAGGATGAAAAAGAACAGCCAGTAGGGTGGGAAGACCATTATCTTTTTCATCTGGTTTACTCTAACAGAATCTTCCCCTTTCTCACTCTCTCACTTTCAATCTATAGTCCCCAAAGCAGAAGTAAGTTTCTTTGTAAATCGATCTTCCTTGCTTTAAATCCTTCAGTCGTTTCTTTTTTGTACTTACAAGAATTGGTTTTGCATTGCCAAAGTATTCAAAAGCATTAGCAATCAGTAAACTTTTGCCTGAATGGTTTCCTTCGGTTCTCTTGATTTTGATCTTCATTGCTCCTGATACTGAATGAACTGCTAAACTGAGACTTTCCAATTTCTTGTCTTGCATGTTGTCTGATTCACTTCAGACTCAGAGCTCTGTATTCTGTACACCACCATTAAATTTGACGGTGGCTATGAGTGTAGGAAATAGATGGGGAAACAGTGGAAACAGTGTCAGACTATTTTTTTGGGCTCCAAAATCACTGCAGATGGTGACTGCAGCCATGAAATTAGAAGACGCTTACTCCTTGGAAGAAAAGTTATGACCAATCTGGATAGTATATTCAAAAGCAGAGACATTACTTTGCCGACTAAGGTCTGCCTAGTCAAGGCTATGGTTTTTCCTGTGGTCATGTATGGATGTGAAAGTTGGACTGTGAAGAAAGCTGAGCGCCGAAGAATCGATGCTTTTGAACTGTGGTGTTGGAGAAGACTCTTGAGAGTCCCTTGGACTGCAAGGAGATCCAACCAGTCCATTCTGAAGGAGATCAACCCTGGGATTTCTTTGGAAGGAATGATGTTAAAGCTGAAACTCCAGTACTTTGGCCACCTCATGCGAAGAGTTGACTCATTGGAAAAGACTCTGATGCTGGGAGGGATTGGGGGCAGGAGGAGAAGGGGACGACCGAGGATGAGATGGCTGGATGGCATCACGGACTCGATGGACGTGAGTCTGAGTGAACTCCGGGAGATGGTGATGGACAGGGAGGCCTGGCGTGCTGCGATTCATGGGGTCGCAAAGAGTCGGACATGACTGAGCGACTGAACTGAACTGAGTGACACAATTTCTGTCTTATATTGTGCCCATCTTTGTATGAAATGTTCCCTTTATATCTCTAATTTTCTTGAAGAGATCTCTAGTCTTTCCTGTTCTATTGTTTTCCTCTATTTCTTTATGTTGATCCATGATGAAGGCTTTCCTATCTCTCCTTGCTCTTCTCTGGAACTCTACCTTCAAATGGTTATATCTTCCTTTGGAAATCCAGCTGAGCTATTTCACATCCTAAAAGATGATGCTGTTACAGTGCTGCACTCATTATGCCATCAAATTTGGAAAACTCATCACTGGCCACTGGAGTCAAAAAGGCCAGTTTCATTCCAATCCCAAAGAAGGACAATGCCAAAAATTGTTTCAGGTACCACATTTGCAATGCTGAAACCCAAATGGCTCTGATTAGGAACAAGCCTGTGACTGTAGTGCATTTTAAGTCACTTCAGTGCTGTCTGACTCTGTGTGACCCTATGGACTATAGCCCACCAGGCTTCTTTGTCCATGGAATCTCCAGACAAGAATACTGGAGTGGATTGCTATGTCCTCCTCCAGGGGATCTTCCCAACCCAGAGATCAAACCCGTGCCTCTACATCTCCTAAATTGGTAGGTGGGTTCTTTACCATTAGAAGGGTGGGTATAATCTTGCATAGAGTTTCCTTACTCAGAAAAATTGGCAAAGCGGCTCCCCACTTATAGCCTGTCCCTTTCTGCTTTGCTGAATTTCTTGGCAACTCTTAACTCCCTCTCCCAGACCTTTCCCCACACCCAAACAAGACTGCACACGTTCTTTTCTTAGTGAATTGGTATAAAACGTTCTAAGATGAATGCACTGGATTTACAGCATATTTAAGTGAGGGAGCACTGCATTATCCTCTTCTTCAAATGCAACTCAAGGTCCTTGCAATTCTGCATTCATTCAATCAAATATATTAGCATTCTGCAGGTAAAGAAATACCTTCTCTCTAACCTGACCTCTATTTTCAATCAATTTCAAAACTTTAAATGACCGAGGCTTGAAATAAATGATTAAATATGCATGTGACAAAATGTGTGTGGAAAGAATAAATGACAGACTCATGGTGTTGCACTGAAAGTTTAAACAGAATCATCATGTTAAGAGGCATATCTCTACTAAAGTGATAATAATCTAAGAAGGGTTTCTATTTTATACAACTTCAGGGAGCAACACAAAACACAATATAAACATTAACCACTGGAATTGTGTAACATGACAGTTCATGACCTTGTTGAAAAGACTTTTCCATTAGAGGACACAGTTCACATTTAGATTTTGCCATTTTTCTGAGTGGTGATATATTTTCATGATTCCAAATTACAAAAATGTGACTAATTGTTTTTTTTCCTACTTACCTCTTAGTGTTTTTAATGATTTTCTTTTACCTCCTTGCCACTTCCATTTTGTCTTCTACTCTGCCTAAACAAGTGCTATACATTTTTAATGCCAGCTCATTTCAATTCCTCAATTAAATTCTCTGATAATTCTATACAGTGTTAATCTTATATGATCCTTGTAAATTTCAGAGTTGAGTTTTAATAATGGGAAATTTTGTCCCAAGTAATAAGTAGATTACCATTCAATATTGCTGGTATCTAGACATTATCATATATCTGTTATCTATCATGCTTGGACTAAATTGTTGGTACATGTTGCAGACCGAATTTCAGCCTGAACTTTTCTCCAAACTGTGTCCTTGTGTTGGAGTTAATCATTAAAAGTCAGTTTTCCTACCCAGTATGCCAGATTATAGGGGGAATTAGAGCTCAAACCTTAACAATAATTAACTTTGCTGAATTTCCACTGCTCTACACAAGTGGCATTATTTTCCAAAACAGTGAGCAATTCTTGGTAACCTTCCAAATAAACTGCACTCTTGCCTTAATTTATACAGCAATTACCTACCTAGAAAAATTAGTAAATCTTAACAGCATTCCAAAAAAAAATTTTTTTACATGTAGAAGTGATTTACATCCTTGTATCAAATAATTTAAATGGATTTTTAATCTACATAATATCTGGTCAGAAATATAAGAGCCACAGGGTGTTTCCATTATATGACACTTCCTGTGCATTGAAAGGTATCAAATCACCCCTTAACCTGTAAATGGCAACAGTGCCCCTCCCCAACAGTTTTTTTTGTGACAAAGAATAACGCTCCATACAAACTTCAATATTTCTCTATAAGCTCCCACTGAGAATCACATCTGTTAGACTGGAAATTAACACAAGAGCCAAATCATGGCGAGCTTGTAATATATGTAAAGGACTTGAGGTTTATCTTTAGGATAATAAGATACCATTGAAAATATTTAAGCCAGAGAGTAACATGGCAGCATTTTTATTTCAGAAAATATAATTGTTCTATTATTGACAGAATGAACTGGAAGGTGTTTTTGTGTCAAACTGAAGACCTCAAATAATCCAATGGCTTGAAATAAGCTATTTAGAAATTACATTATTAAAGATTGATTCTAAGGGAGAAGAAAAGGAAATGAACACATAAAGGATAAATGGTCAGTGTAGGAAAAAGCTAGAGAAGAATGAAGTTTGGAATTCAGTCTTGTATATCTCATTTTCCTCTTTGAATTTAAGCTGTTATCTATGATGATATTTCCACCTTTAAAGATTTTTTTTCTCAATTTTCTAATTTTTGTTGAAGTTAGTTTATGTCACTAGGAAAAGAAGATTTCATATACAATAATTACCTACACACAGAAATTTTATTAATAAATTTACCACTTAAAAATTTGAAGATCTCTTTCAGTAATCTTTGGGAGATTTAAATTTTTTCATGGATGCCATATTAATGGAGATTAACAAGGTCAATACTTGGTATTTCCAAGTATTTTTTATTATTTTTTAAAATTATTTATTTATTTTAATTTAAATGTATTTATTTTAATTGGAGGCTAATTACTTCACAATATTGTATTGGTTTTGCCATACATCAACATGAATCTGCCACGGGTGTACACATGTTCCCAATCCTGAATCCCCCTCCCACCTCACTCCCCATACTATCCCTCTGGGTCATCCCAGTACCTCAGCCCCAAGCATCCTGTATCCTCCATCGAACCTAGACTGGCAATTTGTTTCTTATATGATATTATACATGTTTCAATGCCATTCTCCCCAGTCATCCCAGCCTCTCCTTCTCCCACAGAGTCCAAAAGACTGTTCTATACATCTGTGTCTCTTTTGCTGTCTCGCATATAGGGTTATCATTACCATCTTTCTAAATCCCATATATATGCATTAGTATACTGTACTGGTGTTTTTCTTTCTGGTTTACTTCACTCTGTATAATTGGCTCCAGTTTCATCCACCTCATCAGAACTGATTCAAATGCTCAAATACTCCATTGTGTATATGTACCACAGCTTTCTTATCCATTCATCTGCTGATGGACATCTAGGTTGCTTCCATGTCCTAGCTATAATAAACAGTGCTGCGATGAACATTGTGGTACACGTGTTTCTTTCAATTCTGGTTTCCTCAGTGTGTATGTCCAGCAGTGGGTTTGCTAGGTCATAAGGCAGTTCTATTTTCAGTTTTTTAAGGAATCTCCACACTGTTCTCTATAGTGGCTGTACTAGTTTGTACTAGTGTAAGAGGGTTCCCTTTTCTCCACACCCTCTCCAGCATTTATTGCTTGTGGACTTTTGGATCGCAGCCATTCTGATTGGCATGAAATGGTTTTTTATTGTGGTTTTGATTTGCATTTCTCTGATAATGAGTGAAGTTGAGCATCTTTTCATGTGTTTGTTAGCCATCTGTATGTCTTCTTTGGAGAAATGTCTATTTGGTTCTTTAGCCCGTTTTTTGATTGGGTCATTTGTTTTTCTGGAATTGAGCTGTATAAGTTCTTATATATTTTTGAGATTAGTTGTTTGTCAGTTGCTTCATTTGCTATTATTTTCTCCCGTTCTGGAGGCTGTCTTTTCACCTTGCTTATAGTTTCCTTTGTTGTGCAGAAGCTTTTAATTTTAATTNTTAAGGAATCTCCACACTGTTCTCCATAGTGGCTGTACTAGTTTGCATTCCCACCAACAGTGTAAGAGGGTTCCCTTTTCTCCACACCCTCTCCAGCATTTATTGCTTGTGGACTTTTGGATCGCAGCCATTCTGATTGGCATGAAATGGTTTTTTATTGTGGTTTTGATTTGCATTTCTCTGATAATGAGTGAAGTTGAGCATCTTTTCATGTGTTTGTTAGCCATCTGTATGTCTTCTTTGGAGAAATGTCTATTTGGTTCTTTAGCCCGTTTTTTGATTGGGTCATTTGTTTTTCTGGAATTGAGCTGTATAAGTTCTTATATATTTTTGAGATTAGTTGTTTGTCAGTTGCTTCATTTGCTATTATTTTCTCCCGTTCTGGAGGCTGTCTTTTCACCTTGCTTATAGTTTCCTTTGTTGTGCAGAAGCTTTTAATTTTAATCAGGTCCCATTTGTTTATTTTTGCTTTTATTTCCAATATTCTGGGAGGTGGATCATAGAGGATCCTGCTGTGATTTATGTCAGAGAGTGTTTTGCCTATGTTCTCCTCTAGGAGTTTTATAGTTTCTGGTCTTACGTTTAGATCTTTAATCCATTTTGAGTTTATTTGGCACCAGAATTTCTAACCAAGTTATAATACTTAACACATTTAACCTTTTTAAAATAAAGTATTCATTTTTTCTTTCTCAGATTCATGCTTTACTTTCACTTATATAAAGAGATATAAAAATTCAGCTTGCTGCTGCTAAGTCGCTTCAGTCGTGCCTGACTCTGTGTGACCCCAGAGCTGGCAGCCTACCAGGCTCCTCTGTCCCTAGGATTCTCCAGGCAAAAACATTGGAGTGGGTTGTCATTTCCTTCTCCAATGCAGGAAAGTGGAAAGAGAAAGTGAAGTTGCTCAGTCGTGTCTGACTCTTAGCGACCCCATGGACTGCAGCCCACCAGACTCCTCCGTCCATGGGATTTTCCAAGCAAGAGTACTGGAGTGGGGTGCCATTGCCTTCTCCAAAAAATTCAGCTTAGAAGAAAGTAATATAAATACTTAGATAGGATAGAGTTCTTGTATTAATATATTTTCAGTGTACGCTAGAATCATCCAAGTTGCCTCTTAAGAACATATATTTCTGGGCCCCATTCTTTAAAAAAGAATTCCCTTTTTAAAAACAATACAGTGAAAACTTTTATAGAATGAAAGAATTCCATTTAAGCTAGATATAAATGGACATAAGTATAGAAGCAGCTTGGCTAATGATATTAAGTGACCAATCTGTCCAAGACAGTGTCCTTCTAAATGTTCATTCTCTTATATGCATAACCATAAATCTCAGATGAACAAAAAATAGTCAGAAGAGTTCTTAGAAGTCACATGTATCCCGAATACCACAATGCTTAGCACCAGTCACTGTAGCAATAGCTGCCTGGGCCATGAATGTGCAGAATCAAAATTTCTGGTTCAGTAAGTCTGGAGGGGAGTTCAGAAATGTGATTTACTTATTGTTTATTTCATTGTTTATTAGTAAGAAATTTGGCTAATGCAGGTATTAAGAGTACACTTTGGGAAATAGTGCTATTTCCAAGGAACAATTTAAATATACTAATTCTCTACATTGTGGCGTGGTCTATATTCTTCTAGGAGAAAAATTACATAATATTATGTGGAAAAGTTCCCCATGTGCCAAAATTACATTTAACCCAGACTATCTCAATAAAGCACACTCTGATACTCTTTCCTGGGGCAGGGTTGAGGGATTGGTAGTAGTTAGCTATGAGTTACAAATACATAATTCAGTAATTATCTGCCTTGACTGTGTATAAAAATCACCTGAGTAATTTAATAACATCCTTTTACTCAAGTCACACCCTAGACTATTTAAATAAGAATATCTGGAGGTGAGGCCAAGACATTTTTTAAAATATTCTAAGTAATTTCGATGGGTAGCCAAGATTGAGAACCACTCATTAAATGAACTATTCAATGATTAGCCCAAACTGGGTTTTACCTCTCAGTACAGCTGAGAGGTAAAAGAACAACACTATTCAGGTGCCCTACAGTGATGGTTAATTTTATCTGTCAACTTGCAAGGGCGAAGGGATGCCTAGATAGCTGGTAAAACATTATTTGTATATCTGTCTGTCTGTAAGGTGTTTCTGGAAGAGATTAGCATTTAAATGAATTGAGTTAGAGAAGAAAGTGGGTATCATTTAATCAGCTGAGGCTCAAAATAGAACTAAAATGCAGAAGAAGAGTGAATTTGCTTTCCCTGTCTCAGCTGGGATATCCATCTTCTGTTCTCAGACATCAGTACTCTTGATTCTCAATTCTTCAGATTTGGACAAAATTACATCAGTGGCTTTCCTGGTTCCTCAGGTTGAAGGTGGTAAATCATGATGCATCATGGCTTCCATGATCACACGAGCCAACTCTTATAATTAAGTAATACACTTTCTCATTATTAATTAATTAATTAATGCTCTTTCTCTAAAGAAACCTAACACCCCTGTGAACCTTACATGTAGCCTTCTGCATCAAATGCTAGTGGCCTGGACACCATTTGTGTGTTAACTTTCTAATAGTAATAATCACCTAACATGAATTCATTTTCAAAGTGAAAAACCCATTTTGAAGAACCAGCTTTATTAAACTTACAGATGATAAACTTAGTTTCAAACTTTCTTATCATTGAATCAAGTTATTCATAATTTCCAATGCATATAAATCTCTCCATTTGTCCCAGGGACACTGTAATCATGTTAAATTTTTCAATTTTATGATTCAACTGGAAAAGACAAATCTGCATTTCCCTTTTGGCCTTATGTAGCCCACCATTTCACAACTAAATGCAAGAAAAAATAGTTGTAAGTGGGACCATTTGGAACCAACATAATCACATGAAATTTTAAATTTAAAAACAGTAACTTAATTTTCAAAAGAGGTCTTTTACTGGAGAAATAAACTTGCAAGGACTTTTTGTTAGCTATTTTTCTTGATTTTTTTAAAATGTCATTTTCAATAGCAAAGGCTCAATTTTTCTACAACTGAGACAGTAGAAAAGAATAGGTACAGAAATATTGTCTGTTTCTTTAAACAAGAACACTGTCTTCATAAAGCAAAGGTTTTTAATGTCTGACAAATAATTATTAATTTAATCCTGAAATGAGCTAATACTGACAAAAAATACACCTATGATTTCTCATTGATGTATCTTAGTAGTTGTAGTTGTTTTCTAGTGTTCCTATTGCATATTATCACAAACTTGGTGGTTTAAAATAATGGAAATTTATTCACTCACAGTTTTGGAATCCAGAAATCTGAATCAAGATGTTGGAAGGGTTGACTCTTTCTGGAGTCTCTGATGCAGAATCCCTTTCACACTTCTCTCTTAGTTGCTGGTAGCTCTGGCACTCCTTGGCATTTTTTGGTTTGTTGACACAGCCTTCCAATTTATACACCCACCTTTATTCATGATTCTATCCCTGGTGTTTCTTTATGTCTTTTCCTTTTCTGTCACTTATAAGGAAACCTGTTGCTGAAACAGGGCCCACCATAATCCAGAGTGATCTCACTGGGCTCCTTTCCTTAATTACATCTGCAACTATAATCCCATTCTAAAGTTTTTTTTTTTTGTATTTATTTATTTTTTTACACGAACTCCCAAACATGAACCCCCCTCCCACCTCCTGCTGCTGCTGCTGCTGCTAAGTCACTTCAGTCGTGTCCGACTCTATGTGACCCCATAGAGGGCAGCCCACCAGGCTCCCCCATCCCTGGGATTCTCCAGGCAAGAACACTGGAGTGGGTTGCCATTTCCTTCTCCAATGCATGAAAGAGAAAAGTGAAAGTGAAGTCGCTCAGTCTGTCCGACTGTTAGCGACCCCATGGACTGCAGCCCACCAGGCTACTCCATCCATTGGATTTTCTAGGCAAGAGTACTGGGGTGGGGTGCCATTGCCTTCCCCAATTCAACCAATTACTGTACTGATATATTTTATCTCTTATTCTTTTCATATATATACATTTCACATATACATAACATTTATTCCATGATAGCATATTAATTCTTTTCCCCAAAATATTCTACTTTTTGAAGTAGGAACAGACATTGGACCCAACTTAAACAACCTGAGTTAAAGTTTCATCTTGGTCATCTAGCTGTGTGGTTTGGAAAGTCATAACTTAAATAAAGCTTAATTTTTCATTTATGAAAACAGGATGACATACCTGTGCTATAACCTATGCAAAGTCATTGGAATCAAAGAATGCATGGTAAAAACCACTACAATATTGTAAAGTAATTAGCCTCCAATTAAAATTAATTAACTTACAAAATGTGATATGAATTACAAGACTGAAAACTACAGACACTTTTAACATTTTATTTTTAATAAAACATAAAATTAAGGTTAATTTTCTAAGTTTTGATTTAGTCACCATACTCATAATGCAAATTTTAACATTGTTTTCTTTTGAATGGGTCAAGAACAAAGATGTATGTGAAATAATTTGATGTATTTTTTCAAAGTTTTGAAAATATCTATCCCATTTCCATATTCAAAGCAATTTTAGAGAGTCAGTTCATTAAAATTTCCCAGACATTTCAACATAATTTTTATAGATACACGATTTTAATAGCATTTTATTATAAATTATGTAATCATAATAATAAACATTATTGGCAAAAATATGTTTGAGGAAACATAACTGACTCATGATAGTTATTCAGTTCAACAGGTGGACAAAGATGTATGGTCATATTGAAGAGTAGCTTAGTTACTACATTAAAATTTCCCAGACATTTCAACATAATTTTTATAGATACACGATTTTAATAGCATTTTATTATAAATTATGTAATCATAATAATAAACATTATTGGCAAAAATATGTTTGAGGAAACATAACTGACTCTTGGTAGTTATTCAGTTCAACAGGTGGACAAAGATGTATGGTCATATTGAAGAGTAGCTTAGTTACTAATTTTCAGAATTGGAGGTACATTAATCAGTATGATTTGTAGAGAGAATGGAGAGCTTTAGTTAATGAAGCTTTAAGTTAACTGGAGGTTAGTTAGTCATAATTTCTTATCCTCCAGGAAATAATTGCTCTTCTTCCCCAACTTGTGAATTCTTTAATAATTTATCATGCTACTAAATATAATTTTTTTTGCATCTGTTTTGCTCTTTGTGAGCATATTACTATTACATTTTCTACTAGACTAACTGCCCCTTAGGAGAGGAAGTTAGTTAGTCATAATTTCTTATCCTCCAGGAAATAATTGCTCTTCTTCCCCAACTTGTGAATTCTTTAATAATTTATCATGCTACTAAATATAATTTTTTTTGCATCTGTTTTGCTCTTTGTGAGCATATTACTATTACATTTTCTACTAGACTAACTGCCCCTTAGGAGAGGAAATGTGTCTTGTTCACCTTTATATTTTTCTCAGTTTCTTGGGACATAGTCCTTATACACACACTGAGTTTTGCTGAATGAATGAATGATGCTTTAAAAGAAACAGGAAATTTCTTATCAAGTAAAACCCTATCTATGCCTTGAGAAAATGTGGAAAGTGTGTCAGATTTCGTTTTCTTGGGCAGCAAAATCAATGTGGCAGGGCCATGCTCAGTGGATCTTTAATCCAATTTTCTGTTGACGGGTAGAGCTGTGTTTCCTCCCTGTTTTTTGACCTGAGACCAAACTATGGTGAAGGTAATGAGGAAAATGGTGACCTCTTTAAAAATATCCCATGCACACACTTCTGCACTCAGTGCCTCCAACTTGGCAGTAGGCCACCGCTGACCTATGTCTCCACTGGAGTCTCCTGGACACTCACAGGCAAGCCTGGGTCAGTCTCTTGTGGGGTCACTGCTCCTTTCTCCTGGGTCCTGGTTCATACAAAATTTGATTATGCCCTCCAAGAGCCTGTTCCCAGTCCTCTGTTCTGGCGGTTCTATATGGGATTAATGGTGACCTCCTCCAAGAGGGCTTATGCCACATCCAGGTCTGCACACAGAGCCCTGTCCCTGTGGCAGGCCACTGCTGACTAGTACCTCCATAGGAGACACTCAGACACTCAAAGGCAGGTCTGGCTCAGTCTCTGTGAGCCAGACTTGCCACTCATCTAGAGCCAGACATCCTGGAATATGAAGTCAAGTAGGCCTTAGGAAGCATCATATGAATAAAGTTAGTGGAGGCGATGGAATTTCTGTTGAACTATTTCAAATCCTAAATGATGATGCTGTTAAAGTGCTACATTCAATATGCCAGTAAATTTGGAAAACGCAGCAGTGGCCACAGGACTGGGAAAGGTCAGTTTTCACTCCAGTCCCAAAGAAGGGCAATGCCAAAGAATGTTCAAACAACTGCACAATTGTGCTCATCTCACATGTTAGCAAAGTAGTACTCAAAATTCCCCAAGTGAGGCGTCAACAGTACGTGAACCATGAACTACCAGATGTTCAAGCTGGATTTAGAAAAGTCAGAAGAGCCAGAGATCAAATTGCCAACATCCATTGGATCATCAAAAAAGCAAGAGAATACCAGAAAAAACATCTCCTTCTGCTTTCTTGATTACACCAAAGCCATTGACTGTGTGGATCAGAGCAAACTGTGGAAAATTGTTCAGGAGATAGGAATACCAGACCACCTGACCTACCTTCTGAGAAATCTGTATGCAGGTCAAGAAGCAATACTTAGAACTGGACATGGAGAAACAGACTGGTTCCAAATCCAGAAAGGAGTACATCAAGGCTGTATATTGTCAACCTGCTTATTTAACTTATATGCAGAGTACATCACGAGAAACGCTGGGGTGGATGAAGCACAAGTGGAATCAAGATTGCCGGGAGAAATATCAATAATCTCCACCCTTATAGCAGAAAGTGAAGAAGTAAAAAGCTTCCTGAAAAAAGTGAAAGAGAAAAGTGAAAAAGTTGGCTTAAAACTCAACATTCAAAAAACTAAGATCATGGCTTTTCCAGTAGTCATGTACGGATGTGAGAGTTGGATCATAGAGTAGGCTGAGCACTGAAAATTTGACACTTTTGAGCTGGAGTGTTGGAGAAGACTAATGAGAGTCCCTTGGACTATGAGGAGAACAAACCAGTCAATTCCAAAGGAAATCAATCCTGAATATTGATTGGAAGGACTGATGCTGAAGCTGAAACTCCAATACTTTGGCGATCTGATGTGAAGAACTAACTCACTGGAAAAGACTCTGATGCTGGGAAAGATTGAAAGCAGGAGGAGAAGGGGACGACAGAGGATGAGTTGGGTGGATGGCATCACTGACTCTATGGAAATGAGCTTGAGCAAGCTCTAGGAGTTGGTGGTGGGCAGGGAAGACTGTAATCCTGCAGTCCATGGGCTTGCAAATAGTCGGACACAACTAAGTGACTGAACTGAACTGAATTCATTTTCTAGTCATTCCATTTTCTGTTCTTTCAAAAATTTTTATGATGCTCAGATCAGAAACCAGATGTTTACTTCGCTGTTAATAGTCCGGTCTTTCTTACTCTTTGATAATGAGTATCCTCATACTCCATTTCAAATAATATATATGATAAGATATGCCCATCATATATGAGCATAATGTATATGATAGTGTTCCTTGACAATTAAATAAAAATGTATTACTGAAAAATATGTGATTTCTGTATCTATTTTATTCCTCATACTACTTTTTATATTAAAGTTTCTGTCTCACTACTCTCACAACTGTGTGCCGGGACCTAATCTGATTTTTCTTTTTTTCATCTTTAGAAACCTACCACTAAACATACTGCCAAGTAGATAACAGACATTCAGTTCAGTTCAGTTCAGTCACTCAGTCATGTCCGAGTCTTTGAGACTCTACGAACCACAGCATGCCAGGCCTCCCTGTCCAACACCAACTCCCAGAGTTCACCCAAACACATGTCCATTGAGTCGGTGATACCATCCACAATCTTATCCTCTGTTGTCCCCTTCTTTTCCTGCCCTCAATCTTTCCCAGCATTGGGGTCTTTTCAAACGAGTCAGCTCTTCGCATCAGGTGGCCAAAATATGATAGTGTTCCTTGACAATTAAATAAAAATGTATTACTGAAAAATATGTGATTTCTGTATCTATTTTATTCCTCATACTACTTTTTATATTAAAGTTTCTGTCTCACTACTCTCACAACTGTGTGCCGGGACCTAATCTGATTTTTCTTTTTTTCATCTTTAGAAACCTACCACTAAACATACTGCCAAGTAGATAACAGACATTCAGTTCAGTTCAGTTCAGTCACTCAGTCATGTCCGAGTCTTTGAGACTCTACGAACCACAGCATGCCAGGCCTCCCTGTCCAACACCAACTCCCAGAGTTCACCCAAACACATGTCCATTGAGTCGGTGATACCATCCACAATCTTATCCTCTGTTGTCCCCTTCTTTTCCTGCCCTCAATCTTTCCCAGCATTGGGGTCTTTTCAAACGAGTCAGCTCTTCGCATCAGGTGGCCAAAGTATTGGAGTTTCAGCTTCAGCATCAGTCCTTCCAATGAATATTCAAGACCAGTTTCCTTTAGGATGGGCTGATTGGATCTCCTTGCAGTCCAAGGGACTCTCAAGAGTCTTCTCCAACACCACAGTTCAAAAACACCAACTCTTCAGCCCTCAGCTTTCTTTATAGTCCAACTCTCACATCCATACATGACCACTGGAAAAATCATGTGAGTGAGAGAGTCACTTAGTCGTGTCTGACTCTGTGACCCCATGGACTATACAGCCCATGGAATTCTCCAGGCCTGAATACTGGAGTGGGTAGCCTTTCCCTTCTCCAGGGGATCTTCCCAACCCAGGGATCGAACCCAGGTCTCTGACATTGCAGGCGGATTCTTTACCAGCTGAGCCACAGCCTTGACTATAGGGACCTTTGTTGGCAAAGTAATGTCTCTGCTTTGAATATGCTGTCTAGGTTGCTCATAACTTTTCTTCCAAGGAGTGTCTTAATTTCATGGCTGCAGTCACCATCTGCAGTAATTTTGGAGCCCAGAGAAATAAAGTCAGCCACTGTTTCCCCATTTGTTTCCCATGAAGTGATGGGACCACGTGCCATGATCTTAATTTTCTGAATGTTGAGTTTCAAGCCAACTTTTTCACTCTCCTCTTTCACTTTCATCTATAAGAGTGGTGTCATCTGCATATCTGAGGTTATTGATATTTCTCCCAGCAATCTTGATTCCAGCTTGTGCTTCCCCAGCCCAGCATTTCTCAAGATGTACTCTGCAAATAAGTTAAATAAGCAGGGTGACAATATACAGCCTTGACGTACTCCTTTTCCTACTTGGAACCAGTCTGTTGTTCCATGTCCAATTCTAACTGTTGCTTCCTGACCTGCATACAGGTTTCTCAAGAGGCAGGTCAGGTGGTATAGTATTCCCATCTCTTTCAAAATTTTCCACAGTTTATTGTGATTCACATAGTCAAGGATTCTTCAATATCCGCAAATCAATCAATGTAATTCACCACATTAACAAATTGAAAAATAAAAGCCATATGATTATCTCAATAGATGCAGAAAAGGACTTTGACAAAATTCAACATCCATTTATGATAAAAACTCTCCAGAAAGCAGGAATAGTAGTATTTTTAAAAGCTTATAATGACTTTGATTGGAAGTGATAAAATATCCTGCTATAATGGCTTTAAAAATTGGGGTTTGTTTTACATAATGGGAAAAGTCTGGAACTAGGTATTTGCTGGCATTGAATTCGTAGCTTAATAATAGTAGGGATGTTGTACTTAGTTTTCAGGTTGTCTCCCTCATGGTCACAAGATGACTGCCACAGATGCCATCACATTAGCAATTGAGGCAGGATAAAGACAGAGAGCTAGAGTAAACGGCAACATTTGCACCAAACAGAACAAAACCTTTCCTAGACTTACCACAACAGTTTTTCACTTGTGTCTCATAGTCCAGAGCTGTGTCTTTTGGTTACCCCCAGCTGAAAGTCACGAAGAAACTTGGAACTGGAGATTTGGTCCCTCAACCAAGAGAACCTACCACAGGGCTTATGGAACATGATAGAAGCACTGAGAAGAATCAGAGAATATCTGAGGTGTCTCACCTGTATATCTGGTGACATGGGGCCCAAATAGATGCTTGCCTTTTTAGAAAATAGAAAATGAATCTGCTAGGAGAAGATACCTGGTAGAGAGCCAGTTGAGAATTTAATGGACAGACTGAGTGTAGAGTTTACTGCTTTCCTATCCTTGTTATATTTAAAAGACAGTCATTCAAGAGAATATGTTCCTGAGAGTTTTGATAAAACCAGAGATTTGTTGTTTGTTTCTTATGGTGGTCAAATAACAATTTACAAAACTTTTTTATTAAGTTAATTGCTCTTTTGGAACATTTTTGCCAGATATAATATGTGACCTTTAGTGAGATTCCCCATAACCATGACCTTGATACGGCAAAACTAAAGCAACACAAGGATAACCCATAATGCATTTTAAGAAGGATGGTGAACATCATGTTTAATCAGGCAGGAAAAATAGGATCTTCTTAGGTGTTAAAATCTAGACAGAAAATAATATAGTTATAACATAAAGTACCTGAGCATACTTGCATTTCATACCTTGATGGGGCTTTTGGTTTGTCTTTTTGATAGTACATTTTTTTCTGTCTGAAATTTCTCTTCATGCCTCTCCCTTTTTACATGATGTAGAATTCTCATATATCTTTCCAAAGTTGACTATCAGTTTTTCTGCCAAATATTTTCTTAACTCAATACCTTATTGATACATGAAAAATTACATAATAATTTCTCTAGAATTTTAAGAAATCATCTAGCTGGATTTATGAAAAGGCTCACTTTGGGTAAGGCTTTTGCCTGTGATGTGGGAGACGTGGGTTTGATTTCTGGGTTGGGGAGATCCCTTGGAGAAGGAATTTGCAATCTACACCAGTACACTTGTCTGGAAAATTTCATGGAGTCAGACATGACTGAACAACTTCACTTACTTTCAGTATGGAGACTTCGCTGGTGGCTCAGATGATTAAGAGTCCACCTGCAAAAGAGTTGGACATAACTGAGCGACTAACACATACACAAACTTTAAGTACTGATGAATCTGAGTATCTGAGGTGTCTCACTGTATATCTGGTGACATGGGGCCCAAATAGATGCTTGCCTTTTTAGAAGGAACATACCTCAACATAATAAAAGCTATATATGACAAACCCACAGCAAACATTATCCTCAATGGTGAAAAATTAAAAGCATTTCCCCTAAAGTCAGGAACAAGACAAGGATGTCCACTTTCACCGCTACTATTCAACATAGTTCTGGAAGTTTTGGCTATAGCAATCAGAGCAGAAAAATAAATAAAAGGAATCCAAATTGGAAAAGAAGAAGTAAAACTCTCACTGTTTGCAGATGACATGATCCTCTACATAGAAAACCCTAAAGACTCCACCAGAAAATTACTAGAGCTAATCAATGAATATAGTAAAGTTGCAGGATATAAAATCAACACACAGAAATCCCTTGCATTCTTATACACTAATAATGAGAAAGTAGAAAAAGAAATTAAGGAAACAATTCCATTCATCATTGCAAAGAAAAGAATAAAATACTTAAGAATATATCTACCTAAAGAAACTAAAGACCTATATATAGAAAACTATAAAACACTGATGAAAGAAATCAAAGAGGACACTAATAGATGGAGAAATATACCATGTTCATGGATTGGAAGAATCAATATAGTGAAAATGAATATATTACCCAAAGCAATCTACAGATTCAATGCAATCCCTATCAAGCTACCAG
>SJYX01022976.1:857072-885907 GCA_006410675.1 Oreotragus oreotragus
GACTTTATTTTTCTGGGCTCCAAAATCATTGCAGATGGTGATTTCAGCCATGAAATTAAAAGATGCTTACTCCTTGGAAAGAAAGTTATGAGCAACCTAGACAGCATATTGAAAAGCAGAGACATTACTTTGCCAACAAAGGTCCATATAGTCAAGGCTATGGTTTTTCCAGTGGTCATGTATGGATGCGAGAGTTGGGCTATAAAGAAACCTGAGTGCTGAAGAATTGATGCTTTTGAACTGTGGTGTTGGAGAAGACTCTTGAGAGTCCCTTGGACTGCAAGGAGATCCAACCAGTCTATTCTAAAGGAGATCAGCCTTGGGATTTCTTTGGAAGGAATGATGCTAAAGCTGAAACTCCAATACTTTGGCCACCTGATGTGAAAAGCTGACTCATTTGAAAAGACCCTGATGCTGGGAAAGATTGAGTGCAGGAGGAAAAGGGGATGACAGAGAATGAGATGGTTGCATGGCATCACTGACTCAGTGGACATGGGTTTGGGTGAACTTCAGGAGTTGGTGATGGACAGGGAAGCTTGGCATGCTCTGGTTCATGGTGTTCAAAGAGTTGGACATGACTGAGTGACTGAACTGAACTGAACTATTTGCCATGAAGTGATGGGACCCGATGTCATGATCTTATTTTTTTTAATGTTCAGTTTTAAGCCAGCTTTTTCACTTTACCCTTTTGCATCCAGTTGCATCACCCTAGTCTTGGCTACCATCTCTGCATCACTTTCTCCAATATGTGTATATAAAATCTCTCTGTCTTCTTTAATAAAAATATTTGCAATGGCATTTAGGACCTACCCAAATAATTCAGAATAAGCACCTCTTCCCAAAATCATTAACTCATCACACCTTTTTTCAAACAAGATAACATTTGTCTTTTGCCAAATAAGGTGATTTTACATCTAAAGATAGAATCAATTTCTATTAATGAATTGAATTAAATATTTTGTAGATGAGATATACTGACTATTTTCAGTGTCTGATAATGGAAATGGCTCCCATGGACATTCAAAATAAAAATAATAACAGCAGCTTTTAGATAAAACTTTTATGTTGAGGCAGGATATAGATGAAACCCAATTTGAAGAGCTGGAGTTTCTCCCCTGTGGACAGATACTCCAAAACAGCAAAAGTGAGAGAAAAGCTAAACCGTGCCTAGATAAGACCACATAGTCCTCATTTTTGAAGTCATGGATACCTTCGCATCTACACAAGTGTAGAAAGGCTCCTGGAAGATCAAAAAGGGAGGGGAATCACCTCACAGTGATGTCAACCTACCCATAGGCCTCTTCACTAAAATCCATCTTGGCTAAGAGATGCTCATGCTCACATGGGAGGACCTTGAAATAAACCAAATATGGACCCAGAATGAGGCAAAGAAGATGATTCACCAAAGGAAACTCCAGAAGAAATGACCCATAAAACTGATTCAGACTACCATGAGGGTGTGACTCTCTTTCTGAGCCACTTGTGTTTATCCACACATACTCTATTTTCTCCCAATAAACACTTTGTTTCACTACTTTCCATCTCTATGTTTAAATTCATTTCTACACAGCTGATAGGCCAGAGCTTTGTCACTGACCACTGTCCCTGGTGGACTAGTGGCTAGGATTCAGTGCTCTCACTGGCACTGTCTGACCTCAATTTCTGGCCAGGAAGTGAAACCCTTCTTCAAGCCACTGTAGGCTGAGGCCACCCAAGATCAATATTATGTATCTATGTTGTTGCATTTAAATGGATATTCTTATGAGTATAAAGAATGCAAATAATCTCTGCTATTCCATTATGCAAAAAATGTCCACTCTGGAGGGAGGAGCCTGGTGGGCTACAGTCCTTGGGGTCACAAAGAGTTGGACACAACTGAGTGACTTCACTTTCACTTTCCTAAAATGTGAAATAAATATAAATTACACAGAGTAAACTTTTACTAGAAAGAATAATGTTATAGGGCATAAATAAAATTTTCAGATTGTAAATTATTATTGGCATGCCCAAATAATTTTTTCAAACCAATAGGTCAACATTTTAATCTTACTTTTATTATGATACTTTCTTTAAATCTTGACTTCCAAAGATATATAAAGAAAAGTAGATTCTGATATCCCAAAAAATATCATAGAAAATGAGACTATATTTATGTCAAGTAAACACTAGAATGGAGAAGGCAGTGGCACCCCACTCCAGTACTCTTGCCTGGAAAATCCCATGGACGGAGGATCCTGGTGGGCTACAGTCCATGGAGTCGCAAAGAGTCAGACACGACTGAGCGACTTCACTTTCACTTTTCACTTTTCACTTTTCACTTTCATGCGTTGGAGAAGGAAATGGCAACCCACTCTGGTGTTCTTGCCTGGAGAATCCCAGGGACGCAGGAGCCTGGTGGGCTGCCATCTATGGGGTCACATAGAGTCGGACATGACTGAAGTGACTTAGCAGCAGCAGCAGCAGCAGCAAACACTAGAATACAAGTCCCTTTAAATTGAGTTTGCATTAAATCACTCTGCCTTTAAGTCAATAGAAACTGTATTTGACAAGATTTCATTATTAGTATTATTAATACCTATTAGATAATGGTCACTCCTAAGAGTATCGTTCAAATAATTGTGTGTAGTTTTCTCAATGTGTACAGATTTATTTGTACAATAAAAGTCTTTGTCAATTTTATCCAAATGACTTTGTCACTTTTATTTATAATCTTTAAGAAAAAATATTTAAATATTTTATTACTTATGATATCCCATCCATTAGAGAACACTGTCCAATAGACTTCATAATTTTTTGGAAGCATCTAAAGTAGTGATCAAAGAGCCTTAAATCAAAAGGTTTCTCTCATTTTTCAATTAAATTATATTTCAAAATAAATATAATATTATTCATAATTAGGCCTTTTTTGTTGTTGGCCTAAATAAGTTAAAATTCTTACTCAAGGACCATGCAACTTCATTGGTATGATTTCTGAAAACACTAGTGCACTTTTTTCATATAAGAAAAATCTTGATATTCTGCTCTTCATTTTAGCAAAATGTTTAGAACAGAATCTTATTTTAATGAAAAAAATGACTTTTTAGACTTCTTTCATGATCAACTGAGACCCCTGTTGCAACCACTTACCAAAACTACACTTAAAAGCAAAGAATCACAAGTTATGGATCATCTTCATCAAAGTACAGAAATAAGACATTTTGTGAAAATTGGCATTTTTCAACTTGTGCAAAAAGTATCAAAACTTTCTAATCAGTGTTTTTTGAGGATTTGTTTGTTTTCACACACACAAAAAAAAACAAACATAAAACTTGAAAATATTGGTCAAAATTGGTATAGAACAGAGCTTACAAAATAAGAATTGTTTTTTGACAGAACAATCACACATATAACAGATGACCTGATTGTTCCACAATGTCAGTAGGCTCATCCAATTTTATATTGAAGGGATCTGTTATATTTTTTCATAGGATGCTTCAAAATTCTATGATAATAATAATTTCATGATAAAAATTTGTTTACAGAGGTATCACTTTAAAATTTATTTTCTGTCCCAAGTCAAATGTGACCACTTTGGTCCAGATCAACTTGACCTTTTTAAATTACAGAGTTTCAGCTTCCACTGTCTCAAGGAGCAATGTTAGAAAAATTACTAAATAAAATACAATACAACTCATACAAAATAGAGGGAAAGTCTATTCTGGACCCTGCTTTCAAAACCTGGAATCCAATAGGAAAACAGAAAGTATCGATGACAACGGAAAGATTTGGTAAAGTCATGAGCTGAAGCTGAATATGAAAACCCTCCCCTTCCCCTACATACAGATGAGTTACATGAGAAACCAGCAAAGACAAATGTGTGACCAGTAAAAAGAAGAAGGCATTAGCAAAATGAAGATGCAAACCACGTTCAGATATCCCTATACACATTGTACATTCATGTTCACAGCACCTTCGTATGTAATAGCTAGAAAATGAAAAGAACCCAATGGCCATCAAAGGTAAGTGGACAAACTGTATGTAGTCAAACAATGTAATATTATTCAACAATATAATAGAATAAACTATTTATATACACAACAATATGGATAAATCTCACAAAATTATGGTGAATGACAGAGGCCAAAGAAGAGTATTTACATCCTGTATGGTACCATTTATATTTTATTTTAGAAAATACAAAGTAAGTGGCAGAGTGTAGAACAATGATTTCCTGGGGACTGAGGGTAAGGCATGGATAGGGCCAAGAGGGAGTAACTAAACAGGTTATGAGGAAACATTGGTTCAGTTCAGTCACTCAGTCATGTCTGACTCTTTACAACTGCGTGTACTACAGCACGTCAGGCTTCCCAGTCCATCACCAATTCCTGGAGTTTACTCAAACTCAAGTCCATTGAGTCAGTGATGCCATCCTACAATCTCATCCTCTGTTGTCCCCTTCTCCTCCTGCCTTCAATCTTTCCCAGCATCAGGGTCTTTTCAGTGAATCAGCTCTTTGCATCAGGTGGCCAAATTATTGGAGCTTCATCTTCAGCATCACTCCTTCCAATGAATATTCAAGACTAATCTCCTTTAGGATGGACTGGTTGGATCACCTTGCTGTCCAAGGGACTCTCAAAGGTCTTCTCCAACACCACAGTTCAAAAGCATCAATTCTACAGTGTTCAGCTTTCTTTATAGCCCAACTCTTGCATCCATACATGACTACTGGAAAAACCATAACCTTGACTAGACAGACCTTTGTTGACAAAGTAATGCCTCTGCTTTTGAATATGCTGTCTAGGTTGGTCATAACTTTCCTTCCAAGGAGAAAGCATCTTTTAATTGCATGGCTGCAGTCACCATCCAGAGTGATTTTGGAGCCCAAAAATGTAAAGTGTGCCACTGTTTCCCCATCTATTTGCCATGAAGTGATGGGACCAGATGCCATGATCTTTGTTTTCTGAATGTTGAGCTTTAAGCCAACTTTTTCACTCTCCTCTTTCACTTTCAACAAAGGGCTCTTTAGTTCTTCTTCACTTTCTGCCAAAAGGGTCATGTCATCTGATATGAGGTTATTGATATTTCTCCCACCAATCTTGATTCCAGCTGTGCTTCCTCCAGCCCAGCATTTCTCGTGATGTACTCTGCAAGTAAGTTACATAAGCAGGGTGACAATATACAGCCCTGATGTACTCCTTTCCCTATTTGGAACAAGTTTGTTGTTCCATGTCCAGTTCTAACTGTTGCTCCTTGACCTGCATACAGATTTCTCAGGAGACTGGTAAGTCTGGTATTCCCATCTCTTTCAGAATTTCCCACAGATTCTTGTGATCCACATAGTCAAAGGCTTTGGCATGGTCAATAAAGCAGAAGTAGTTCTTTTGGGATCCAAAATCACTGCAGATGGTGAATGCAGCCATGAAATTAAAAGACACTTACTCCTTGGAAGAAAAGTTATGACCAACCTAGATAGCATATTTAAAAGCAGAGACATTACTTTGCCAACAAAGTTTTGTCTAGTCAAGGCTATGGTTTTTCCAGTGGTCACGTATGGATGTAAGAGTTGACTGTGAAGAAAGCTGAGCACCGAAGAATGAATGCTTTTGAATTGTGGTGTTGGAGAAGACTCTTGAGAGTCCCTTGGACTGCAAGGAAATCCAACCAGTTCATTCTGAAGGAGATTAGACCTTGGTGTTCTTTGGAGGGAATGATGCTGAAGCTGAAATGCCAGTATTTTGGCCACCTCATGTGAAGATTTGACTCATTGGAAAAGACTCTGATGCTGGGAGGCATTGGGGGCAGGAGGAGAAGGGGACAACAGAGGATGAGATGGCTGGATGGCATCACTGACTCAATGGACGTGAGTCTAAGTGAACTCTGGGAGTTCGTGATGGACAGGGAGGCCTGGCGTGCTGTGATTCATGGGGTCGCAAAGAGTACTCCTTGGAAGAAAAGTTATGACCAACCTAGATAGCATATTTAAAAGCAGAGACATTACTTTGCCAACAAAGTTTTGTCTAGTCAAGGCTATGGTTTTTCCAGTGGTCACGTATGGATGTAAGAGTTGACTGTGAAGAAAGCTGAGCACCGAAGAATGAATGCTTTTAAATTGTGGTGTTGGAGAAGACTCTTGAGAGTCCCTTGGACTGCAAGGAAATCCAACCAGTTCATTCTGAAGGAGATTAGACCTTGGTGTTCTTTGGAGGGAATGATGCTAAAGCTGAAATGCCAGTATTTTGGCCACCTCATGCGAAGATTTGACTCATTGGAAAAGACTCTGATGCTGGGAGGCATTGGGGGCAGGAGGAGAAGGGGACAACAGAGGATGAGATGGCTGGATGGCATCACTGACTCAATGGACGTGAGTCTAAGTGAACTCTGGGAGTTCGTGATGGACAGGGAGGCCTGGCGTGCTGTGATTCATGGGGTCGCAAAGAGTGAGACACGACTGAGCAACTGAACTGAACTGAACTGAGATGTTTTTCTGGAACTCTATTGCTTTTTCGATGATCCAACGGATGTTGGCAATTTGATCTCTGGTTCCTTGGCCTTTTTTAAATCTAGCTTGAACATCTGGAAGTTTATAGTTCACATACTGTTGAAGCCTAGTTTGGAGAATTTTGAGCATTACTTTGCTAGCATATGAGATTAGTGCAATTGTGCAGTATTTTGTGCATTCTTTGGCATTGCCTTTCTTTGGGATTGGAATGAAAACTCACCTTTTCCAGTTCTGTGGCCATTGCTGAGTATTCCAAATTTGCTGGCATATTGATTGCAGCACTTTCAAAGTGACATCTTTTAGGATTTGAAATAGCTCAACTGGGATTCCATCACCTCCACTAGCTTTGATCATAGCGATACTTCTTAAGGTCCACTTGACTTCACATTCCAGGATGTTTGGTTCTAGGTCAGTGATCACACCACTGTGACTATCTGGGTCATGAAGATCTTTTTTGTACAGTTCTTCTGCGTATTCTTGCCACATTTTCTTCAATATCTTCTGCTTCTGTTAGGTTCATTCCATTTCTGTCCTTTATTGTGCCCATCTTTCCATGAAAAATATTCCCTTGGTATCTCTAATTTTCTTGAAGACGTCTCTGGTCTTTCCCGTTCTATCATTTTCCTCTGTTTCCTTGCATTGATCACTGAGGGAGGAAACTGTTAGCTTTAATTGATGTGTTATATTGAATATGGTGATGGATGAATATATATGCTAAAATTTATCAGATTATATACTTAATATATGTGCTGTTTATCATATGGCATCACCCCAACAAAGTTTTTTTTTTTTTTAAACAAACCAAATAAGAGGGTTAATGTCTACATTGTCAGAATGGTAAATTCTTCTGAAGGCCTGAAATTTTTATTGCCCCATTTAAATTCTTTCCATCACTTTGGAATCTTGGTTTTATGCTCATTTTTTTTAATTGCATAAAAATGTTCCTTATAATCTCTATTCATATGAGCTTGCAGCACAATTAAATGTAATATGCAAACCAAATTACAGCAAGAACTTAAAGATTTTGTCAATATCACAACATAAAACACAAAATGCAAGCAGGTATAAAAGGTGTTAATTGGTTTTTGGAAAATACTTTTATAAAAACAACCTCAGTGCTTTATTTTATCAAGATTATAGAAGTATAAACATATACAGTCATATCAGAATGCAGTATGTTGTTAATTTATATCTTAACATTATCAAATATGTTTATGCCCTAATTTAACAAGCCTAAGGGGATTTTCTAGCACTGTTTCTTTTTTCCCACATTAATGTATGTAAATATACATTTAGAATTTTGTTAAAATCAAAATTTTGCACATAAAGCAAAACACAGTAGTAATTTCCTAAATGAAACTCTAAAAAATATGTCACATGACTCTCCTGAAATGAATGACCAGATCCCTGAGAGCTATCAGGACTTCCCTGGTGTCTCAAACTGTAAAGAATCTGCTTAAAATAAGGGAGACCTGGGTTCAATCCCTGGGTTGGGAAGATCCCCTGGAGGAGTACATGGCAATCCACTTTAGTATTCTTGCCTGGAGAATTCCATGGACAGAGAAGCCTGGTGGGCTACAGTTCATGGGATCCCAGAAAGTTGGATACAACTGAGTGATTTTTCACAAGTACAAGGACATTGGAACATCCTACCAAAAACCTTCCTGATAGTAAAACTGTGTGATTTCTTTTAATGCCAGGTGATATTTCTGGAGCTATAAGAGGCATTTACTATTAATGTAATGATTATTTTGCCAAAGTTACCTTGCTTAGTAGACAATAAAGAACCAAAACTCTGCCTTTTAAAAATAAATATAGCTTCATAAGCTCTGGTGGATATGAATGGAAAATATTTTTCCTAAACTTCTTTAATAAAATGTACTAATATCAGAAATACTTTACTATCATGCTTCATGCTTGGCTGCTCAGTCATGTCAGACTCCGCAACCCCATGGACTGTAGCCTGCCAGACTTCTCTGTCCATGGGATTCTCCAGGCAAGAATACTGGAGTGGGTTGCCACTTCATCCTGCAGGGGATCTTCCCCACCCAGTAATCAAACCCATGTCTCTTGAGGCTTCTGCACTGGCAGGCGAATTCTTTAACTTGAGGCACCTGGGAATCCCTGCTCACTATCAGGAATGCTATTATGTGTCAAACATTGTTCTCAGTGTATTCAGATACTAATTCTCCCAATCTTCATAAAAACTCTAAGAGGTAGATAATACTGCCGTTCTACTTTTAACAAATACAAAAATTTTGGAACAAGGAGTTGAGGTTGTTATGAATTGAATTGTGTCCCACCCCAGTTCATATGTTGAAGTCCTAACCCCCAATACCTCAGAATGTGAGTTTATTTAGAAATAGGGTTGTTACAGAAGTAATTAGTTTATTTGATATGGTGCTGTACTAGAGTAGGCGAAGCCCCTAATTCAATATGACTGATATATTTGTAAAAGGGGAAATTGGAAGAAAGACACACAGACACAAGAGGAATGCCATGTGAAGATGAAGGCAAAGATTTGGGCGATGTCACAGAAGCTAAGGGATGCCAAAGATTGCCAGCAAAACAGCAGAACATAGGAGACAGGCATGCAACAGATTAGCCTTCACAGATCTTAGAAAGAACTAACTCCAGCAACATTTTAATCTCAGACAGTTATTTCCAAAAACCCCAAGACAATAAATTTCTTTTGTTTAATCCTCCAAGTTTGTGGTACTTTGTTGTAACAGCTCTGGTAAATTTATATGCTAAAGCTGAAACTCCAGTACTTTGGCCACCTCATGCGAAGAGTTGACTCATTGGAAAAGACTCTGATGCTGGGAGGGATTGGGGGCAGGAGGAGAAGGGGATGACCGAGGATGAGATGGCTGGATGGCATCATGGACTCGATGGACGTGAGCCTGAGTGAACTCCGAGAGATGATGATGAACAGGGAGGCCTGGCGTGCTGCGATTCATGGGGTCGCAAAGAGTCAGACACGACTGAGCGACTGAACTGAACTGAGAATTCAGATATCTTGTTCCAGAGTATGTATTATGTTATATATTCCCAGCAAGTATTAATCACACTAATTCTACATCAGAAAGGAGATACGGATTTTCAGAGGGGACAGATCAAAGGGAGTAAACTATGGAGCTGGTGATAGGGAGTCCAGGTGTGCTAAATGAAGAAGTAGCTGGAGGCTTCATGTAAATTGGAGATGGAGTAGGAAGAAGGAGGGGAAGGAGAGCCTGGTGGGAAGTAAGGAAGATTGCACTGAGAGAGGAAAAATTAACTTACAGAAACTTCACTTGTTTTTCAAATGTGTCTAAAAGTTTGTACCTAAATCCTGGTGTGAAAAGTCCAAGAAATGGGTGAAAAAATAATATTCACTGCAAAACCAAGAGGATGACTAGAATTACAGCAAATTGCCTCTGTCACAGAATAGCTCTCATAAATAACCTCAAGTATGTCTGGTTTAAAATTTCAGGCCAGTTGACCTGAAAAAGTGAATGACTTCTTTGAATACTCTATATTCAGAAAATAACTTGTTCTAAGAAATTGTGATGGGTCAAAAACAAAAGAACTATAAATGAAAGAAGCAGAATAAATGAGGTATAGCTAGTCTGAAAGTTATACACTGGCAGATATTACAATATTTTTAGTAACAAAAACAAACAAACAAACAAACAAACAAAACCCCCAAAACTACTGTTAACAGTTATTATTGCCAAAAAGAAATATAAAACTAAAACAGCTCTTTTGTTGCTTTGTTTGTTGTTTGTTTTCTTTTGGTCGAAGACCTATTTTATTTTCTGGGAAGTGCTTGGGAGCTTTTCCTTGCAGGATAAACCAATATCTAGTCTCAGCATTTACTGGCACAACTCTGAAAGGGACTCAGGTAACTAAGCTTCTCTGGTTTCACATCACTGAACTCTAGAATGTTCTTCCATCAGGCAGAACCACAGTGGAGAGATTAGGAATGATGACTAAGGATGTTGTTCATGGGCTATAATGTTGTGCAGTATTGGGTCCTAGCTGAATTAATGAAGTACACAGAGCCTAGTTCAGGTGGTTGCCACCACACGACTGAATGAAGATACATCATGGGCTACTCTAGCCTTATGAATCTAATGCTGGTGGGATCTGGCAGGAAATCATTATGCTCCTAATTGTTTTGGGTAACCTTTACATACCGAGACATTATCATTTGAAAGTATGCATTTGTTGGTAAAAAGTCTGGAGGACAAGAAGCTCTTCCCTCTCTCAGAATGTTGCTGCTGTCTATGCTTCACATTCTAAGATCAATCCTTCCTTTCACAACTCTAAATTCAGTAAAACCTTTCTCTCACTTTTCCATTCCAGTTTAAGGTTAACATTTATCCACATAGTTGTAATGTCGTCTTTTATCCATGGTGTAGTGAAATTTTACCAGGTTTTATCTATTTATCATTCTATCCATCTAACTGTTGTCTTTTATCCTCCTTGGTGTTTAGTGAAGTCTTTCAATTTGAGAATAAATATTATCTTCAGCTATAGAAAATTTTTATATTATATTTTTGAATATTGCCTCTATTTCTCCTTTTGGAATTGCTCTTAGACTGGATTTATCCTTTTCGAATCTTTCTGTATACACCCTCTATATTTTAGGCTTGAAATAGTTCCCATCTGTTTGATTTTTTAAAGCATTTCCTGGTTTCCGTTTTTCAGTTTGCTAATTAGCTCTTCAGATGAACTTATTTTATTATCATTCAGGCTTAATTTAGTTGTTTTTTTCTTATAGATCTTTTTTCTTTCCAAGGTTTCTAATTAAATTTGTGACATATTGTTTCATAAATACACTTTTTTACTCCTTTAAATATATTATATTTTTGTTTTTCTGTGTTTGTTCTCTTGTTTCATAAGATATTACTTCTGCTTACTGAATTTAGTGTCACTATTTCACAGCATTATGTTTTTTAAAATTGTTGATTTTGGTTTATCTTTCTGAGATTCTTCAATGGTGGTCCTGTGATTACAACTTTTTAGTGTCATAAGATATTCTTATTCTAAGCTTTAAGAATTGAATTAGTTCCAAGTCAAAATACCTACTTATATACTTTCTTCTTGGAATATCAGTGGACATTATTCATTAATGTTATCAACCATGTTGATTCTATTCTTCACATTTGAAAATCAATTTCTTTGAAAAGGAGCATAAAGCAAACATAGAAGTCATTTCCTTATGTTTGCAGAGCTTTGGCAAGACGAGAGAAGGAAAATAGCACAAAGTCACACATAAAGGTTAAGAAACAGGGAGGGTTTACTGGTGACTGTCTCAGGTCAGTTTCTCTAGAAGCAGAGTTTGAGATGAAGATTCTGGTATTTTGAGAGTGTGCTTTCAGAAGAATGGGAGAAAAAGAAGCTGAATAAGACATGGAGAAAAAGTTAAAATGTGGTCGTCACTGGAGATGAGATTCATCCCAGTGCCATGGGGATCTCTGAAACATGTTAAAACTCAGAATTTCTCCTAACTTGAGGCAAGAGGGATGACCTTCTGTACTTTATGCCATTTATTCATTAACCTCTTGCTGACCCAGCAGTAAGGAGTAGCTAGCATAATTATTTCAGAGAAGGCAATGGCACCCCACTCCAGTACTCTTGCAGGAAAATCCTATGGATGGAAGAGCCTGGTGGGCTGCAGTCCAAGGGGTCGTTAAGAGTCTGACACGACTGAGCGACTTCACTTTCACTTTTCACTTTCATGCATTGGAGGAAGAAATGGTAACCCGCTCCAGTGTTCTTGCCTGGAGAATCTCAGGGAAAGTGGACCCTGATGGGCTGCCATCTACGGGGTCGCACAGAGTCGGACACAACTAAAGTGACTTAGCAGCAGCAGCAGCATAATTATTTATCCAGCCAAGACATTTCTGTATAAAGGATTCAGCTGTGAATTTTTTGTAAGCATCATTCAGTTGGAATGCTCATGAATTTTACAGGCTAGTTGTTACACTAGTAGCAGCTTGAAATCAGCTATGATGAAAGGTTTTACATAATAGAAATTGGCAAATATTACAAGTCAGAGATTTTTTTTTTTCCCATATATATGGTGGAGGAATAAAATGGCCCTTGATAGGGATTAGGGTGGTGCATGAAAAACAACCTACAATTCACTCCTGGCACTACTCAGATTTACTTCTTTCATTTCCCAAGAGTCTAGTTGGTCGACCATATTCTGAGGAAACATTAAGGAAAGCTTTGTGGGATAAAATACAGGTGCTACTTCAGGTTTTGGTCATGAAGCTTAACTGATATTAATTTTATCTCTTTAACATACACTCAAGGTTTCCTTTACTTTCTATAGCACTTCTTTCTGTGTGGCTGGGTGGCCTGTCTGGTTATCATGCTCTGATGAGAATAAGGTTGCTTTATTTGCTCATTTACAGTTAAAATTGGACACAGGAATAATAAGAGATGCTCTAGTAGATTACCTGGATATTGAACATATATCCACAAACCCCCATTATATAGCATCAATCCTTCCTCTGGACCACTGGCAAATTCTTTGTGCTCTTTGATCTACTGAAACTAGTTTACCAAAGAATAGAAGTTTTGACTGCATGTTTATGGGAACTCTTAATTGTGTCCCCTGGCAGAACCCAAGATCTCTAGGTAACAGTGCTGAAATTCATGGGGTCAGGAGATATAAACATCACACATAAGTCACTGGGAGTGATGGTAAAAGGGACCATTCCTACATCCACTCCTTATATTCTACCTATTGATGATGTGACATCCAACAATATATAATGGCTATTTGTTGAAAATATGTCACAGTCTGTAGAATGTCCAGACCATCTAGGTTCTTTTGAATTACATAATAACAGAGAGTAAGAGAATAAATATAGCTTCAGACAAGACTACTGTCAATCTCATATAAATACAAGTTATTTCCGATACTCCTTCTAGATGGGTAATGAAATGATAGAATTTTTCAGATCAGTAGTTTCACTACTTACACAAGATCACACTAATAAAGATACCACATGAAGCACAGCATGAAAAACTGAGGCTTCTACTTGGTTATGGTAGTCCATTTTCGTCTGCCATTTCACTTTAGTCTTCACCTCACAAGAGAATTGAATGTAAATGTAAGAGGAACATTAGTGCTGACTCTTTAAGTATTTGTGTAACATCAGTTAGAGCTTGTGAGTGGCATTAATCATTGCCATTCTTTCTAAGATTGGATACTACTTTTATTTACCATCTTGGGGAGAGGGGACAATTCCAGGGGCTTTCATTTTGGTTTTCCTACTGCAATGTATCTTATTCTACTGGACAACCAATTTGTAAGAGTTTTACAATTGCTAATTATTTCCATTGTGGTTATTATAATTAGGAACCCAAAAGATAACTACACAGACTTTGGATCTAGGACTCCATTTATAAAGAGACCTCCAGTGCCCTGTTGATCTTGGAGAAAATGATGCCTTCTCTAACCAAACTTAGATACTCAGATACCATTCATATCCTGTTACCCACCTTGTTTCTAATAGGCAAATGCTACCATCAGATTTGGTCTAATCTAGGATCTTATTTTTTTCACTGTCATTGTGGGGTCCAGTTTTGTAACAGCAACTTCTACCTTCAGGCCTATCTTACCAAATATAGCTGCCATACACTTTTGGTTATTTCACAAAGTGAGAAATATAAACAGCCCATGGGTATCTAGCATTGCTACTTTTCCAAATATGTTTATATTATACCTTCCTCCAGTCTTCCTTCTCAGGCTATTCTAGAATTTCTATTTATATACCCAGCAGTTTTTGTAAACTCATTATAAATGGAAATGAAGATTTATCCTAAGGAGGACAGGCATTGTCTTCTAAGTCATCTGCATTGAAGGCCTTTCATAATAGTCAAAAGGCAATGCAGGGGAGGTATAATCACTTCTCCAACCGATAAAATGAACATTTCTATAGACCTAGAGTTCAGGAAAATCTGGGAACTCAATATTACTTTTTTGAAAATTAAAATACTGTGTGTCTCCATGAAATACACATTCACCGAACATGAACAGCTTTGCTTTTCATGTGATTAAGACCTTTTCCCAATTGTAGAAGGCTTTTGGGAACCATACTACTGTCATGATTCTTCATGA
Source organism: Oreotragus oreotragus (assembly GCA_006410675.1). Taxonomy (NCBI): domain Eukaryota; kingdom Metazoa; phylum Chordata; class Mammalia; order Artiodactyla; family Bovidae; genus Oreotragus; species Oreotragus oreotragus. The sequence goes on from SJYX01022976.1 coordinate 871,673, forward strand.
ATCTTCATCATGTATGGTAAGCCTAATACAGTTGAGAGCGTGCAGAACTGAGGACAGTAGAGCTCCCTTTTAAATCTATAGACAGTGCATGTTTTGCAGTGCTCCAGTGCCAGCACTCAATGAAACATTGACTAAACAAACAAACCACAAATCTTGGAAGAGAAACCATGGTAGGAATATTATTAGGGATATTGCATTGATCTTAAATAAAAATTTTCAGGTTTTTTGTTGCTGTATCTTGAATGTTTTCATACACTTCCAATAAATCCAAGGAGGTTTTCCTCAACCTCACCATCTAACTTCACAATTTTGTCAAATTCACATAACTTTGTATAGGTGAAAGTGTTCAATTCTCAGCATAACTCTTCTTAACTTTTATATGTTTTTTTCCCCTTAGAACTGGTGGTATAAAAAACTGATTACAGAAGGCAATAAAACAGTATGATTTCTATTTTAACTTTCTTAAGTCAATACCAAGAAGAGAGGAGTTATGATGTCTGACTTGTAGCCCTCTAAAGACAAGCTCAATCCAAAATCTTTAACATGACCTCTTTTTTAAACAGCCTTCCCTGGTGACTCAGAGGTTAAAGCGTCTGCCTCCAATGCCGGAGACCCGGGTTCGATCCCTGGGTCGGGATCCCTGGAGAAGGAAATGGCAATCCACTCCAGTATTCTTGCCTGGAGAATCCCGTGGACAGAGAAGCCTAGTAGGTTACAGTTCATGGAGTCACAAAGAGTCGGACACGACTGAGCTACTTCACCTTCACCTTTAAACCAAGTATTTGTCCTATTCTTACATGAAATTGAATAGCATTGATGCTGTTCTAGAGTCAGTGTTTTGCTTTAGTCTCCATGGTTTCTGAATGCTGTCCTGATACTAGTAAAACAAGAAATCATGGAGTCACAAAGAGTCGGACACGACTGAGCTACTTCACCTTCACCTTTAAACCAAGTATTTGTCCTATTCTTACATGAAATTGAATAGCATTGATGCTGTTCTAGAGTCAGTGTTTTGCTTTAGTCTCCATGGTTTCTGAATGCTGTCCTGATACTAGTAAAACAAGAATATCTCGACCACTCTTATTCTCAGGAATCCCAGTCTGGTTGGTCACTCAGTCGTGTCTGACTATTTGCAACCCCATGGACTGCAGCACGTCAGGCTTCCCAGGCTTCCCTGTCCATCATCAACTCCCAGAGTTTACTCAAACTCATGTCCATTGAGTCGGTGATGCTATCCAACCATCTCATCCTCTGTCATCCCCTTCTTTTCCTGCCTTCAATCTTTCCCAGCAACAGAGTCTTTTCAAATGAGTCACTTTTTTGCATCAGGTAGCCAAAGCATTGGAGTTTCAGCTTCAGCATCAGTCCTTCCAATGAATATTCAGGACTGATTTCCTTTAGTATTGACTGGTTCGATCTCCTTTCAGTCTATTAACTATTTACACACTTTCAGTTCAGTTCAGTTCAGTCTCTCAGTCGTGTCCGACTCTTTGCGACCCCATGAATCGCAGCACGCCAGGCCTCCCTATCCATCACCATCTCCCGGAGTTCACTCAGACTCACGTCCATCAAGTCAGTGATGCCATCCAGCCATCTCATCCTCGGTTGTCCCCTTCTCCTCCTGCCCTCAATCCCTCCCAGCATCAGAGTCTTTTCCAATGAGTCAACTCTTCTCATGAGGTGGCCAAAGTACTGGAGTTTCAGCTTTAGCATCATTCCTTCCAAAGAAATCCCAGGGTTGATCTCCTTCAGAATGGACTGGTTGGATCTCCTTGCAGTCCAAGGGACTCTCAAGAGTCTTCTCCAACACCACAGTTCAAAAGCATCGATTCTTCGGCGCTNCATGAGGTGGCCAAAGTACTGGAGTTTCAGCTTTAGCATCATTCCTTCCAAAGAAATCCCAGGGTTGATCTCCTTCAGAATGGACTGGTTGGATCTCCTTGCAGTCCAAGGGACTCTCAAGAGTCTTCTCCAACACACATCATATATATATATAAAATGTAAAGTGAAAGTGAAGTCGCTCAGTCCTGTCCGACTCTGCGATCCCATGGACTGTAGTCTACCAGGCTTCTCTGTCCATAGGATTTTCCAGGCAAGAGTACTGGAATGGGTTGCCATTTCCTTCTCCAGGGGATCTTCCTGACCCAGGGATCGAACCCAGGTCTCCTGCATTGCATGCAGATGCTTAAAACATATAGTGGACCTCTATAGAGCTACTCTTCTTCAGCTGAGAAAGAGGACCCATGAAGGAGGTCCCTTCCCCAGGCTGGGGATCAAACCTTTTTGGATGAGGTGTCATGGCCCCACTGGAGGCAGAGAGATTAGCTGGTGCCTGGGCCAAAGCTAGTTGGCATCTGCTGGACAAGCAGGAAGCAATTACCTGGTAGGTGGGTATGTGGGCATGTGGAGTTGAGTGGCGGTGTAGGCAGGTGGCACAGAATGTACAGTGTCTGTGTTGGGAGGGTCATGGGAAAGTGATCACCAGGCCAGGCAAGACTGCAAAGGTCACTGGAGGCCCTTCTGGGCACGTGGCTGGGGCAGAGCACCACAGGATGTCCTATGCCTGCCCAAACCAGCAAGGACTGCCCCTTCCTCCTGCAGTGTTCTCCCAGCACCCTCTCCTAAGAAAGCTTACATTACGACATTATGCTCACTGTAGAGGAGAGTCGCCTATGGGAATTCTGCCCATTATCACAGAGTATGTATTGGTGAGTGAACTTGGAGTTGAGGAATACTGCATGAATAACTAGCACAGACACCTTGGGGCATTTGAAGAAAGCTGGGAACATAATTAGCGTGGCTCCATATGCTCACGCATGTGCTCATATGTGTATACTTTCCTTTGCTTGTTGGGGTTGGGAGGGGATACTACTCCCAAGGTGCTCACAGACCTCAGGTGAAGAGCACTTGGAAGGGAAGTTACCCAAATGCAGGCTCCTCTATGGTTCCAGGGCAGCCACAGGAAAGCCTCCACAAAGCACTGAACTTTTGCAGGGAGGTGGGGCATTCAGAAGTATTTTTTAACTTGCAGATTCCCTGTTTGCATATGTGAACTGAAAGTGCCTTCAGAGTAGATTTTGCCTTTGAGAAACTAACCTGGTGCCCTAAATTAGGAGCCAGAAAATCTGACCTAGCTGTGTGTTCCAGAGCACACCACCTTGGCTCTCTGAGCCTCGGCTTCCTCAAGCAAAAACTGGAACCTTAAGTCAGCCACTTTCCCTGCGACTGTGTTTTACACCAGCATTTTAAGCCTCCAACGAGGGTTCTGATCCCCGAGTAGGGAAGATACCCTGGAGAAGGAAATGGCAACGCACTCCAGTATCTTTGCCTGGAAAGTCCCATGGACAGAGGAGCCTGGCAGGCTGCAGCCCATCCGGTCACGAAGAGTTGGGCACGACTGAGCACATGCAGAGAGTAAAAGGATTAAAGTCCTTGTTGGATTTCCCTGTGCTCTTCCACCAGCGTGTCCCAAACTACAGCTTCTGCAGATGCTCACTACTTTTCACCAAAGGAGTAGGAGGACGGTGCTTCAAATGGGAACAATGGACATTTCGGGGGCATTCCAGAGTTTGGAGACTGCAAAAGGACAACCAACTTTTCTCCCCTTATCCTTGCGATAGGGACATTAGGAGCCGGGAAAGCTCAATTCTGCCATCTGCTGGTCACGTTTTGCATAGCAGCATCAAAATATTCACAGTTTTGGAGTTGGTGATGGACAGGGAGGCCTGGCCTGCTGCGATTCATGGGGTCGCAGAGAGTCAACTGAGCGACTGAACTGAACTGATAGTGCTAGAGCTAGAGGACAAGATGCTTGGGTGGCATCACCGACTCAATGGACCTGAGTTTGAGCAAGCTCGGGGAGATGGTGAAGGACAGGGAAACCTGCAGTCCATGGGGTCGCAAAGATTCAGGCACGACTGAGCAACTGAACAGCAACAAATTTAAACTCACCTAAGGATCCTTGGAAGAAAAGTTATGACCAACCTAGATAGCATATTCAAAAGCAGAGACATTACTTTGCCGACTAAGGTCCGTCTAGTCAGTCAGTTCAGTTCAGTCGCTCAGTCGTGTCCGACTCTTTGCGACCCCATGAATCGCAGCACGCCAGGCCTCCCTGTCCATCACCATCTCCCGGAGTTCACTCAGACTCACGTCCATCGAGTCCGTGATGCCATCCAGCCATCTCATCCTCGGTCGTCCCCTTCTCCTTCTGCCCCCAATCCCTCCCAGCATCACAGTCTTTTCCAATGAGTCAACTCTTCTCATGAGGTGGCCAAAGTACTGGAGTTTCAGCTTTAGCATCATTCCTTCCAAAGAAATCCCAGGGTTGATCTCCTTCAGAATGGACTGGTTGGATCTCCTTGCAGTCCAAGGGACTCTCAAGAGTCTTCTCCAACACCACAGTTCAAAAGCATCGATTCTTCGGCGCTCAGCTTTCTTCACAGTCCAACTTTCACATCCATACATGACCACAGGAAAAACCATAGCCTTGACTAGGTGGACCTTAGTCGGCAAAGTAATGTCTCTGCTTTTGAATATACTATCCAGGTTGGTCATAACTTTTCTTCCAAGGAGTAAGCGTCTTTTAATTTCATGGCTGCAGTCACCATCTGCAGTGATTTTGGAGCCCCCCAAAATAAAGGCTGACACTGTTTCCACTGTTTCCCCATCTATTTCCCATGAAGTGATGGGACCGGATGCCATGATCTTCGTTTTCTGAATGTTGAGCTTTAAACCAACTTTTTTCGCTCTCCTCCTTCACTTTCATCAAGAAGCTTTTTAGTTCCTCCTCACTTTCTGCCATAAGGGTGGTGTCATCAGCATATCTGAGGTTATTGATATTTCTCCCGGCAATCCTGATTCCAGCTTGTGTTTCTTCCAGTCCAGTGTTTCTCATGATGTACTCTGCATATAAGTTAAATAAGCAGGAAGACAATATACAGCCTTGACGTACTCCTTTTCCTATTTGGAACCAGTCTGTTGTTTCATGTGCAGTTCTAACTGTTGCTTCCTGACCTGCATACAGATTTCTCAAGAGGCAGGTTAGGTGGTCTGGTGTTCCCATCTCTTTCAGAATTTTAGTAGTTTATAAAAACTCATTTAGTATTTTTCAAGTTTTATTCCATAGACTAGTTTTCCCACAGAGTGGTAGTGGTTTTACTGTTCTTGTCATTTTAAACATGATTTTCAAGAGTAATTTGGGGGGATATGATCGGCTTAATAAAGCTACTTCTGTTTTGTTTTTATTGCAGCAACTATCAAAGTATTACTATGACAAAGAATAGAAAGAAATGCATTACCTATTTCTTTCTTTAACTAAAGAAATTAAACTTTCTTGAACACACAGCAGGCAATGGTTTAATCGTGAATAAAGGAGAATAGTATCTATACTAGCAAATTGTTTAGTCTTAAATTGTAGCTGTACTGTAAATTATCTAATTACTTATAAGACCTTCTCTCACAGGAAGAAAAAGAATTTTTATTGAGTGTAATTTAAAAGCTGCCTCTTCTAGCAGAACAAAAAAAAGGAATTATGACCAGCTAAATTTACTTAAACTGTTCTAGGTACTTCTATGTCATTGCCTATGGAGGGAAATTTTAAATTCAGAAATATCATAATTGTACCAATACTCACCTTTTTCTGACCTTCTATTTCTCACTTTATATAATATAAAAAGTTTATATAATGCCATATCTGCTCAATCAAATAATAACTCTTAAGCACACCCATGCATGATTTTGAAATAAAGCATAGATGAGTGTTCTAAATAACTCTCTTTAGTAGCTCTGAATATTGAGGAATTAGCTTGTATATTTCAATTGCCAAAGAAAAATGAAAAAATAACTTAATGAAATTAAATTTTCTAGATGGGAAATCTTATGTGTGAAAATATCTTCAAGTATGAAATAAATTAAATTCTCATTTAGAATGGTCTAATCTATAAATAAAACTATTTTTCAGAATTAAGCCATAATGAAATTCATATATATATTATGGAATATGATGTATTATAGATAATATTTATTCATGACCAAGTTTTCTGTATTAGACCACACATAGAGAAAATGAGCTTGTTTCTTTTAAGACTATTAGCACATAGATATCAATTATTCACTGAAGCCATGTAGAAATGCATGATTTATGAGAATTGGTTTCAAATATTTCCATATACTGATTCCATAAGTGAACAGAATGTGGATGGTGGGAGTGTTTTAGTCCCACAGGAAATGAAGGAAGTAAGAAGAAAAGCATGATCAAAATAAAAAGCATCCATCATATTAAACTGGTAAAATTCACGTCTGTTAGATAAAATAACCTCTAATATATATATTTATCCGAAGAGTGGGGGTATGACTGCAGATGAGAAATCCACAATAGTGGTCAGACAATACTAAATAGAGATGATAAGGTTTTTTTTATTTCCCAAATCTTGATCAAATACCTCATGTGCTCTACTTCTTTCTTTAACTTAGAGTTTGCATGAGAAGACCTTTGCTGAGTTTCTGATCAAAATAACACTTAATGCACTCTACATTATTGAAATCTAGTGGTTACTCTAAGACATTTTCAAACCTATGAGCTAACAAAATAGAGGCAAGATATTCCTGTATGGCCTGTTGTAATAAGAGTGTAAAGCAGCCTCCTATGGCTTGGTTTTCTAAGATAGTGTTGGCTTTCCTCTCATGCCATCCTGCATTCATCTCTCTGACTGTCAACAGGCTCTGATAGAACTTTTAGACTATTATCAGTATTCAACTATATTTCTCATTGATTCAAAATTACACAGTAATTTAAATTGATTATAATCTTGTGAGCATTATAATATTTCTCCCAAACTTATATAACCAAATAAAAGCTATTTTTCTCACTTTCCACCCCTGTTTATTTTCATGGGTTTGTAAAATAACAATCAATGTGATGTGGGGGTTGTACATTGATAGGGAAAATAGTGTATTCCAATATATTATTTTAATCTTATATTCCTTAAAGCTAAACTTTTGTCAGGCATTCATGAGCTTGGATAACTTTGTACTATGAAGTAAATGATGAGTTTCCAATAAAAGTGTAAATGTGAAGCTCTGTTATAAAATAGGGTATATATTTGGGGATAAAGATAAAACATATGCTAAGTATTGATAGAAATTTAGCTTTTGCAACATGAATTAAGTGAAAAGTATTCAATTTATTCAGAAAATTTGACTTCAAATCCCAGTCATATATTGGATATGAGTCTTCAGCAAACCACTAACCTGTCTGTGGTTAAATTTAGCCATCTACAAAAATGAAGATAATATGTTTGCCTGACTTGCTTTTACGTGCTCAGTAGAGAAAATAAATGCAAAATCACTCAGTATATTCTAAAAACTAATAAACTACAACTAGTTATGGGCTTTGATTAATGCTTTAGATGAACTAGTTCTATGGTTTTCTTGTGCAAAAATTCTGAGATGCATTTAAAAAAATTGACATGATAAGTGAAATGAATCTACATATTTATCACAGAGAATGTCTCAATAAATCAAATGACAAGTGGGAAATGATAGAGTCTATTTCACTGGGACAATTTCCTTCAGACTGTTGATTTTTAAAGTAATAGATTACTTCTTAGACACAAGATGGAGTTAAAACTTTGGAATCTCCCTAATTGCATAAGCACAGCAGGTTCCTGAGGGTGATTTAGTTAGTAGACATAATTTTAAATTCATTTTACTTCATTTAGGAAAATTCTGAAAACTTGTACTATTTTTCCAACAAATTTCTAGACAAAATTGTTGGGGAGTGAGTGAGGATAAGATGCAGGTTACTTGTCAGGTACTTGTAAGGGTACTTGAACCAATTAGCAGAAACAAGAAAATCTTTAGTTTACCTTAAATATCCCTTCTCAAATGAAGAGATGCTTCTAATAAATAAAATTACTTTTTATTAGGTATAAACATTGTAAAGTTATAAATTGACATATTTTACCATTTGACAGTAAATAAAAAATTTTTCTATTCTGTTAATATCAACTTTTAAATACATTTGTATTTTATTTACCAGTATATCAGCATGTATGAATCATTTTAAAATATTAAAATTCAATTCAGCATGAAAAAACAGAATAAAATTATTCTATATTGATTCTCCAGTTTCACAAGACTGTAGCTTCATTTTTAGACTTCCTTCTAGCTTGCATTATCCTTACACAGCCAGCAGCCTTAAGTTGCTGTATTTACATTTTTTCAAACTTGCTCACAACTGAGTTGTCAGTAATCAATTTAATTTCAATGATAAAGTACATGTGCTTTATTATTATTGTTTTCTTTTCAATCAAAGAAGAAAGCTTAATGTATACTCTCAATATTTTGGCCACCTGATGCAAAGAACTGGCTCATTGGAAAAGACTGTGATGCTGGGAAAGATTGAAGGCAGGAAGAGAAGGGGATGACAGAGGATGAGATGGTTGGAGGGCATCACCAACTCAATGGATATGAATTTGAGCAAGCTCCAGGAGTTGGTGATGGACAGGGAAGCCTGGTATGCTGCAGTCCNTGATGCTGGGAAAGATTGAAGGCAGGAAGAGAAGGGGATGACAGAGGATGAGATGGTTGGAGGGCATCACCAACTCAATGGATATGAATTTGAGCAAGCTCCAGGAGTTGGTGATGGACAGGGAAGCCTGGTATGCTGCAGTCCATAGGGTCTCAAAAAGTTGGACACAACTGAGTGACTGAACTAGTTGACTCAGTGTTATTTTATCTACCCCCAACCTCAGAATGTAGTTCCATTATAAGTCAGTATGCTAGAACATTGGAGAAGGAAATGACAACCCACTCCAGTACTCTTGCCTAAAAAATTCTATGGATGGAGAAGCCTGATAGGCTAGAGTCCATGGGGCTGCAAAGAGTTGGACATGACTGAGCAACTTCACTTTCTTTCTTTCACTTTCTTTATGCTAGAACTTATCTGTGCATAAGTACAAAAATGTGGTATTGACCTTAAAATATAAGGAACTGAATATATCCACCCTCTTTGATTTGTGTGAGATGTTAATATTACAAACTGCCTACTTCCTATCTGCTCAATACAGAATCCTATATAGATAGAAACACTTAAGCAGGTGTTTGTTCAACCTGAACTAGTATTGGAGGCATGACACTGCAGCACATTTAAAGCAAAATATAAGTGGAGTGGTCATCCCAGTAGATGTAGAGATATGAAGTGTGGAAAGAAGTTCACATTGTGCCTGTTCCCAGAAATATTCTTTATCCTGTATTCCTGGCTAACTTTTTCTTACCATTCAGTTGTAAGAAGAAATATGTCTTCTACAGAAAGTCTTCCCAAGGTCTCTCTTAATTTTTTATTAATAAAATTTATTATAATATGTAATGCTACATTTGTTCTAGTAGGCATTTTTGTATCTATCTTCAACAAATTATAAGCTCCGTCAAGTCATCTTAACATATAACTATTCACTATAGTTCATTTAACTCTTACAAGAGCTATATACATTGTAATCAGACAATAAATATTTTTGAACAAATAAATGCAGCATTTTGGGGCTATATGGAGTATCTGAGAGGCTTTAACTAGCTTCTCAAGTCTGGTCTCTTGAGCTAACTCCAGCTATGTCAAGATATAGATACTGAGTTCAGTGAGTTAAGTTGAAGAATATTGTAGAGGAATTCTAATATTAGTTGAGAGATCTGTCTCCTTGTGACAAACAAGGTTGATTCAGGGTGTGATAATGTGACCAGTGTATCCTTCTGATAGGCTGACTTTGTATTTGACAGAATATGTCCTTTAAATGAATTGAAAACAGAACCCAAGAGAACAATGTCCTTCTTATTTAGCCTTGTAGTCTGCCCTCTTTATTCTTGGAAACAGGGATATTTGAGCTTGTAAAAGGATAAGAGTGTATGAGTCTTTACTGAATTATTCTTATAAGTAAGTAATGTACTGCATTACTGAATTATTGCTTATTCTTGCAGACTAATTAATATAATTGCATACAATACCATTTGTGACATAAATTCCAATGAATTCAAAGGGGCATCTTTAGATTTCTAAGAATAGAAGGCTTCAACAGAAGTTCTTAGAGTACTTACTACGTGTCAGTATTCAAAAGTAGCAAACTTGTACCAACTGTACCATTTTGACTTTAATATAACATAAAAGCTGTTTTGCATGAGAAATTACACTGTTGCAACCAATATTATAATTAGTATAGAAAGCAGACACATTAGATTCACATTTAGGAACAAGCTAGAGAAGATTAATTACAGTCTATTAAAATTCTAAGTTCATCATCATTTAAATTTTTTTCACTTGATGCCAGAATGTAAGGATTTCAACACATTTGTGAGATGAATCCAACATGCCCTAATCTACTATGCTGAATCCATTCAAACTTAAGGACCCAAATGTGTTATAAAGCATAATTACTTGAGAGCTAAATCTTAAGCAAGACAGAAATCTGAATTAAAATTGGCAAGGATCATATGTAGACAGAAAATAAAATCAAGGAGAATCTATATAAATGAAGATTTGTCTTTAAGTAGTCCGAAATCACAAAATTATAAGAATCATGTTGCCTACTATAGTTTAAAGTGACTTCTTATGAATTAATTTTAAGGCATTGAAAGGCATAGCTACTTTCAAATGTTTAAACATTCATTTTATATTAGCTGTCGCTTGTCACAGTTGAGTTTCATCTTAATCTTCTAATCATGCATGCAAATGAAATGATTCTGCAAGACTATTTTAATAATATGAGTACTTGATGCCACTTTTTGATTTTTATTAGACTAATTAATATAATTGCATACAATACCATTTGTGACATAAATTCCAAGTGACAAGCTGTCATTCAAATGTAATGTGATAAAACATTTTGGTTAATCTCATCCAAAACTACAGTCTTAGATTTCAGAGCTCCATTTGTCTTTTTCAAACAATGGATCACTGCTCTTTCACAGGTAATCATGAAAGTCTTCGATGTGAAATACAATGTGATCAAAACAAATGGGATCAAAACTGACAGTCATAAATTGCACTTCCTCATCAAGAGACCTCTTTTGAAATAAAACTTTTGGCTAGACTTCTCAGGTTAGGTGTTGAAAATTCTGATTTGCTTTATTTTGTTTACTTGCAAACAGAGTATGGGGGCCAAATTAAACCTATTCTATCCTTCTAAGCTAAATGTACTGCATTAAGTTAAAAAAAAGGAGGGAGGGGGACTGTGACAGATCACTTTGTTACTTTCTTACTTTAACACTCAGCCTAATTTATCCTGGATTAATTATAGCTGGATGATCAGCTAATTAGGAATAGTCATTACCATTTTCATAGGCTCTTTGTAGAGTATTATGTCTGAGTGATTTAATATTCATTGCTTTATGAATACAGTCTTGCAAGTAAGACACTATCAGGGCCTTAGGAAGATGAAAGTAAATGCCATTTCATGACCATGAAAATCACTTTATTTTTTTAACTAGAATTTTAGGTCTGAATAAATTCATGTAGTTTAGAGTTAGAAGAATAAAAAGCAGCTTTATTCTTCAAAAACACATTTCTGTATTAATGTGTAACTTTCTGATTTTCTATATAGTTCTCACCACACATTTGTTTTTCCTGAATGTTAGGACTTTTATGCTAAATTTATCATGGATATAATTATTGTATTGACCAAAAAGTTCCTTCAGTTTTTAAGTAAAAATACAAGATACATTTTCATAAAGAAATTTATTGAAAAATATATTCACCATTTTACTCAACTACTTTCTGCCATTTTCCAGGAAAATTCATAAGTCCTTCTTCCCAAAACTTTTAATCTTTTTGATTAAAGAACTGTTCCAGGTGCTTTGTATAGTCTTCTAAAAAACTGAATTTTTTTCAATTAAAGAGAATTTTGTAACGATCAAAATACTAATAAATGGAAATCTAAAATTGTAATGTCTGGTGAATACAGGGGATGACTCATAACCTGTCTCTTATACACATCTGATGTGGGGGTTGTACATTGATAGGGNGTATAGTCTTCTAAAAAACTGAATTTTTTTCAATTAAAGAGAATTTTGTAACGATCAAAATACTAATAAATGGAAATCTAAAATTGTAATGTCTGGTGAATACAGGGGATGACTCATAACTTCCCAGCTAAGGTATAACAATTTTTGCCTGGTCATCAAAGAAACATGCAGTCTTGTATTCTCCTGATGGAAGATCATGCATTTTCTGTTGACATTGTTACCAAAAGGCCAGTCTACATGCCAGATGCACAGTAAGGGCAAACAACATCCAATTGTCAGAATTCGGAACAGGGAAAGTTTAACTGAGGGCAATGCAAGGGGATGGATGGCTCATGCCTTAAAAAAACCCAAACTCCCAAAAGCCTTCAGCAAAGACCTTTTATAGAAAAGATGAGGGAAGGGTGTGGATGATGATTGCAAACTTCCTGGTGTCCAATCCTTTGTTGTTGAGGTCAGGTTATGGTCAGGTGATGAGGGTTCTAAAAATCTCTACCAAACAAATGTTATTTTGTTCTGATAAAAAAGGGCAAGGTCTCAAGGTGCGATTTTTACCTTCTGAGATCCAGGTCCTGGCTAAAAGGAGACATATCTCAGCTGGAGGCTTCCTCAAGGCCAGGTCCTCACACCCTGCCCAACTGTCATAGATGAGGGAGCCAAGTGCCCAGGAATCAACTGCCCTCAGTGAAAGGTTGTTGCTGAACCTGGATTCTTAGCCTCTGGGGGAGAGGAATTCAATCTGGGGCCAGAGACAAGGCTTGATCGCTCAGAGCTTTTGTGTAATAAAGTTTTATTAAAGTATAAAGGAGATAGAGGAAGCTTCTGACATAGGCATCAGAAGGGGGCAGAAAGAGTACCCGCTTGCTAGTGTTAGCAATGGAGTTATATACGCTCCAATGAATCAAAAGAATGTCTGGAGGTTGTAAAGACCTCACCAGACCTATTCCCATAATTTACATTTTAAGATAACAGGATTAGCCAGAGGGTTTAATCCAGAGACTGTCCTCAGGCAGGATACATTTAGTCAGTTCTATCGCTCAGGCCTGTCCAACTCCTTGTGACTGCATGAATCGCAGCATGCCAGGACTCCCTGTCCATCACCAAATCCCAGAGTTCACTCGAACTCATGTCCATCAAGTTAGTGATGACATCCAGCCATCTCATCTTCTGTCGTCCCCTTCTCCTCCTGCCTCCAATCCCTCCCAGCATCAGTCTTTTCCAATGAGTCAACTCTTGGCATGAGGTGGCCAAAGTATTGGAGTTTCAGCTTTAGCATTATTACTTCCAAAGAAATCCCAGGGCCGATCTCCTTCAGATTGGACTGGTTGGATCTCCTTGCAGTCCAAGGAACTCTCAAGAGTCTTCAACACCACAGCTCAAAAGCATCAATTCTTTGGTGCTCAGCCTTCTTCACAGTCCAACTCTCACATCCACACATGACCATTGGAAAAACCATAGCCTTGACTAGATGGCCCTTTGTTTGCAAAGTAATGTCTCTGCTTTTGAATATGCTATCTAGATTGGTCATAACTTTTCTTCCAAGGAGTAAGCGTCTTTTAATTTCATGGCTGCAGTCATCATCTGCAGTGATTTTGGAGCCCCAAAAAATAAAGTCTGACACTGTTTCCACTGTTTCTCCATCAATTTCCCATGAAGTGATGGGACCGGATGCCATGATCTTCATTTTCTGAATGTTGATCTTTACGCCAACTTTTTCACTCTCCTCTTTCACTTTCATCAAGAGATTTTTAGTTCCTCTTCACAATCTGCCATAAGGATGACGTCATCTGCATATCTGAGGTTATTGATATTTCCCCCTGCAGTCTTGATTCCAGCTTGTGTTTCTTCCAGCCCAGCGTTTCTCATGATGTACTCTGCATAGAAGTTAAATAAGCAGGGTAACAATATACAGCCTTGACGTACTCCTTTTCCTATTTGGAACCAGTCTGTTTTTTTCATGTTCAGTTCTAACTGTTGCTTCCTGACCTGCGTACAGATTTCTCAAGAGGCAGGTCAGGTGGTCTGGTACGCATCTCTTTCAGAATTCTCCATAATTTATTGTGATCCACAGAGCCAAAGGCTTTGGCATAGTCAATAAAGCAAAATAGATTTTTTTCTGGAACTCTCTTGATTTTTCCATGATCCAGCAGATGTTGGCAATTTGAATTCTGGTTCCTCTTCCTTTTCTAAAACCAACTTGGACATCAGGAAGTTCACGGTTCACAT
>SJYX01022978.1:7859-21310 GCA_006410675.1 Oreotragus oreotragus
TGAACTACAAGTTAGAGGGGAGGAAAGAAAAAGGTAAGACTCACGTACCATGACATACCACAGTGTACTCATTCTTCAAATAGTCTATATCTCATTAGGCCAAGTGTCTGTAATAGAACAGAACAGAACAGACTTGTTTGAAGAAATCTGAGCAGCTCCTTAAACATTAGCCCATCTTCAAGCCTTGGACCTTTCATGTATGGGGGGGCAAAGGGCACAGGCTGGCTTTTCACAGACAGGAGAGCTTTAATGTGGACTGATACATTTACTGAATTGTGACAAGTGGTCTTTTGAAATGTTCATGGCTTCATATATTCACCATTGGTTAATCTTCCTCTCCCAATCATGTCGTTGACCTTTTATCTGATAGATACATTTGTGGAAGACAGAGGTCAAAGAGCAGCTACTAGGGGAAAAAATCATTTGTGAATGAAATATAAACCTATTCACAGGATAGCAATCACTATCTACTGTTCAAAAGTGTCAGATCTGCTTCTAGTTTTAAACCTCCAGGTTGGAATTTGGACTTTCCATCATTGATTTAGTTCTTTGTTCAGGAATTGATTGAAATTTTCCCTTGTTTCAGAATGTCAGTTTGGATCAGGGTTTGCTTATGAGAGTTGAGAGAGTTCAACTCCTCGTTGTAAAAGTATGGTTTTTCAGGCCTGACCTTAGGCAAATACTAATACAGAGCCTTCCCTTGGAAGGCCTCATGAGGGAAAGCTGCTTGCCGCACACAGACTGGTGGTATGCAGTCAAGGAATCACAGCCACTGGCTGGAACTGTAGTCAAGGACTGGAAGTGTCCTGTCACATATTTGTATCCCTAGCCCAGGTGACTGCATGCCTAGGTCTCTGAGGCCTTGAGCAGAGGTCTTCACGTTCCTCTCCTGGGGCCGTACAGGAGGAAGACAGGGAAGCTTTCCCCCCGATTCAGGATCCAGTATTTTCCCACTCCTGGCTGCTCATCCTTCCATGACCCCAGAGTCCATAAAGCTGCCAGAGCTGGTCTCCCTCAACAATGTGACGACCTCATGTCTCTGTAACCCACCTGAGCTTTCACCTGGTGACCACTGGTCCATTGGAGAGGATGCAGATGGAAACATAGAAGATGGAAGCTCCAGTTTTAGCTTCTTGGTTATAGCGGCACAGTAAATGATAAAAGTCTTACCTCTTTCATTGCCAGCTTGTTGCTTTAGGGGCTCCTCTGACACTTGAAAGTTCAGCTCTCTCAGCTCAACTGAACTCCTCCTGAGACTAATTTTTCCATTCCTAAAACACCAATAGTCACAGTCTGAAGACCGGTGACCACACTGAGCAAGTATGGCTAGTGCTTGAGAAAAAATGATTTTTAGCACATTTGCTCTAAAATATTTTATTAGTCAGTTTTATATAAAACAGAAGATACATACGCGTCACACTGTATAAATGCATGGGAAGCCTGTATATAGTTGTAGTTTCTAGTTTCTCTACCAAAGTAACCAGCCATGATGGAATTAAGAGAGTAAGTATACTCAATTTTTGCTACAAAGTACAAAAAGCAGTGTAAAATTAAGTGCCAAGAAAGTTTATAATAATAAAATAGACTTTAAAAATTACAAATAAAAATCTGTACATCAAGGATATTTTTCAGGCCTTTCTGTGCGTGTAGCTCGATGTAGAGAGAAGAGGCACTACTGAGAGAGGACACAGCCCATCAGGTGTTACAGGTCTGGCCCATTTCTGCTTGCAGGACCATCTCCTCTTTTCTCAAGGGGAAAGTGTCGATCAGGTTGAAGAGGGCCACAGGCGTTACCAGGGAGACGTAGCGCTCCTTGTCCACGCCATGCTTATCCAGTACCACTATGCTGAAGGAATAGAGTGGAATTCGCAGCAACAGCCTAGGACAAAGAGAAGACTAGGTCAGAATTGTCTTCCCAAGGACTGGTGAACCAGCTAGAGTCCTAGAGTGAACCTGTGTGCACAAAACGGCTTAATATCACTAAGGACTCAATTATCCTTTAGACCTTTTCCTGTCAAAGTGTGGTACATCGCATGGGAACTTCTTAACAATGGAGAATCCCAGGCACCGCCCTCCCCACCCACCCTATTGCATTAGAAGCTGCATTCACTTGACCAGTTGAGTAGGACAGCTTTAGACTGTAATGGTAGGAAGACTTTAGACCTGCAATGGTGCTATGTACCAAGAGTTGCTCCAAGGCATGTTCAACAATGCTAACAACTTTTTGTATTATATTGGAGTCAACCCCTAATTGCAGATGAGGTTTGCACAACCACAGATGCACTAGAGCCACTGGTTATCAGCAGGGTGATTTTGGCCCCCAGGGGACATTTGGTTCTGTATGAACAGTTTTGGTGTTCACCATGTGTGACAGGTGCGACTGGCCTCTAATGGTAGGAAGCCAGGGCTGCTGCCTGCCATCCTACAATGGACACAACGGCCTGCTGTCCATAGTGCCGTGGTTGAACAATCCTGGCCTGGTGGTATAGTTGCCAAGTCTAGGTGAAGCTAATTGAAATTATGTTCCAAACATTCCAGCTGTGGCTCATCTAGCTCACAACTGCGTAAGAAGAGACAGAACTTGCTCTTCACCCTAGTTTTATTCACTTGGTGATTAGTTTTTTTTTTTTTAATACATCAAGTAATTTCAAAAAGCATGTGAAGTGGTTTCAAGGGCCTGTTTTTTCTGTTCTACTCCATTAGAATTTCAAATGTATAAAATAATGTATTTCATTAGAAACCTGTTTAGATGAAAAAAAGCCAGGGAAAGCAAACAGATGAATTTGGGGTGGGGGGAGGAGCCCACTCAGCTACATAACAAAATCTGGAGAAGAGACTGTCTCACACACAATCTCAAGATAGAGTACATACTGCCATCTGGATTGAAAGTGACTATGTTTTTCCCTCACACAAATAGATTAAGGAAAAAAATCATTATTCAAAATCCAAGCTGACTATACTGTATTCTGCCTTTTTTTTTTTTCCGCTGAGCATACAGGATCTCTGTTCATCAACCAGGGACTGAACATGTGCTCCCTGCAGTGGAAGTACAGAGTCCTAACCACTGGACCACCAGGGAAGTCTCTCTTCTGGCTTTCGATAGTTGCAGGAGAGATGAGAATAATTTGTTTTATTCCAGTGGGAAACTAAATTGTTCATCCACTTGTGTGTGTTGCTTAGTCACGTTCAACTCTTTGTGGCCCCATGGACTGTGACCCACCAGGCTCCTCTGTCCACTTCTAGTGAGTAGAAATAAAAGACAGCATTACCATATCTCCCATGGTTTCTCATGGTGGTAAGAGGGGAACTTGGGAGTAGATGACCTCAAGAAGTGCATTAATGAGTTTGGGAACATTTAAATCTTGAGCATGAAAGTGATGTTAGAATGGAGAACTAAACTTCTCTGCATCTTTAAAAAGACTAATTAGCAGTTTCCCAGGTGATGCTAGTGGTAAAGAACACACCTGCCAGTGCAGGAGACGTAAGAAACACGGGTTCGATCCTTGGGTCAGGAAGATCCCCTGGAGATGGAAATAGCAGTCCACTCCAGTATTCTTGCCTGGACAATTCCATGGACAGAGGAGGCTGGGGGGCTACAGTCCATAGGGTCTCAAAGAGTTGGACACAAGTGATGCACACCTACCTGTCTATCTCCCCATACATGCACATAGGTATATAGGTACAGCAGCTGAACTGCTAACAATAAAGGGAGATTTTAAAAGAACAGACTAGGAAACAAGAGAGAAGTACATTTGGAAGAAAAAAGGAACTAGGCAATGTTGTGGTCGCTGGAGCTGATGGGAAAGGGTGACCAATATAAAATTGGAGCATTTGCTGTTACAGTACTTAAGTTAGGACAGAAATCCCCCATGGTGCCACCATCTGCTGCTACCACACACGTTCTTCCTGTGGGCCTTGTGCCTTGATTGACACAGAATATTAAGAGGGAAAACTGCCATGAGAAGAGGAGTTGTCAGATCAGCAGGCTACCAACAGGTATAGAAATGCATCCCACCATGGCTAAGAAACCACAGAAACTTCGGAGATAAGACATCCTGCAGGATGAAGGATGGTACCAGCAATATTTCAGAGTTACTCAAATATCAGGTTGATGTGAATTTCAGAGCAAGTTCTAGAGAACTAGACAAAACACTAAGGGAGGTTTCAGTTCAAAATCCTAGTGTAGGAAGAGTCTGAACTTACCTTGTCCCATTGACACATCAAATCTACATACAATTTCCCCAGAAAAAATAAACTAAAAACTAGGAGAGTGACTTGCATGTCAGGAAAATCAGAAGGAAATCACATCAAAGGAGGCATCAAAGGCTGAGAGACAATCTTGGCCAAAACCCCAGCAATATCTCCAGTCACAGTCCCCACCCATGTGTGGGGACCAGCAGTCAGGAGGGCACTCATAACCTGGAGTTTCTCCCTGAGTAGTAGACAGTTCCTCTCCCACAGCAGCTCTCCAGCGTTTAAGACCTGCCGCAGGGAGACAGCCCCCAAATCTCTCTCCAAACCAGTGGGGCTCATCCCACAAGAGCTGCTGAGCTGTCACAAACTCAGAAACCGTCATTGAAGGGAAGACTAATGCACCCCAAGACACAGTGTAGAAGCAGCCGCTTAAAAGTGCCCAGACTTTCTGTGAATAGGCTCATCTGATCATCTTAAGCAAGCAGACTGAGGGGCCAGGGGTATGTTGGTGTGAGCAATTTTCAAACTCCCTCTGCCGAGTGAAAGCCAGCAGAAACCATCTCTTACCTCTTTTCCTGGCCAACTGCCACCTCCATGGTCCACCTAGGATAGACATTTTCCTGTGTTCCTTCTGCCTTACCAAAGCCAGCAGGTACCATCTACCACCCCTCCACCCCTGTGGCTCTGGTGGGCAACAGGGCCATTTGCTTGTAGCCCCTCAGGACTGTATCTGCATACTTTAAAAGCTGCTGCCTGCAGGTCTGCCTTCCAATCAGCCTGAATCTAGGTGCTCACTGATCCTCTCCACTGGAGCATTAACAGGTCTTGTCACACCCTCAAACACTGGGAACTACTGAAATTAAAATAAGCTCCTTGGACAAGCACAAAGGTTTGCGAGAGAAACTAGGGTTCATCTCCTACCTGGGGCCAGTCCTTCAAGACTAGAAGTGCCCATTGCAGCTAATGCACAGAAACCAACAGAGAACCAACTAAAATGAAGAAACAAAGGAATATATGTTCTTCCATATAAAAATAGAGAAACATATAGGATAGACAACCAACACGAACCTACTGTATNGTATATAGTTGTAGTTTCTAGTTTCTCTACCAAAGTAACCAGCCATGATGGAATTAAGAGAGTAAGTATACTCAATTTTTGCTACAAAGTACAAAAAGCAGTGTAAAATTAAGTGCCAAGAAAGTTTATAATAATAAAATAGACTTTAAAAATTACAAATAAAAATCTGTACATCAAGGATATTTTTCAGGCTTTTCTGTGCGTGTAGCTCGATGTAGAGAGAAGAGGCACTACTGAGAGAGGACACAGCCCATCAGGTGTTACAGGTCTGGCCCATTTCTGCTTGCAGGACCATCTCCTCTTTTCTCAAGGGGAAAGTGTCGATCAGGTTGAAGAGGGCCACAGGCGTTACCAGGGAGACGTAGCGCTCCTTGTCCACGCCATGCTTATCCAGTACCACTATGCTGAAGGAATAGAGTGGAATTCGCAGCAACAGCCTAGGACAAAGAGAAGACTAGGTCAGAATTGTCTTCCCAAGGACTGGTGAACCAGCTAGAGTCCTAGAGTGAACCTGTGTGCACAAAACGGCTTAATATCACTAAGGACTCAATTATCCTTTAGACCTTTTCCTGTCAAAGTGTGGTACATCGCATGGGAACTTCTTAACAATGGAGGAGCCCAGGTACCGCCCTCCCCACCCACCCTATTGCATTAGAAGCTGCATTCACTTGACCAGTTGAGTAGGACAGCTTTAGACTGTAATGGTAGGAAGACTTTAGACCTGCAATGGTGCTATGTACCAAGAGTTGCTCCAAGGCATGTTCAACAATGCTAACAACTTTTTGTATTATATTGGAGTCAACCCCTAATTGCAGATGAGGTTTGCACAACCACAGATGCACTAGAGCCACTGGTTATCAGCAGGGTGATTTTGGCCCCCAGGGGACATTTGGTTCTGTATGAACAGTTTTGGTGTTCACCATGTGTGACAGGTGCGACTGGCCTCTAATGGTAGGAAGCCAGGGCTGCTGCCTGCCATCCTACAATGGACACAACGGCCTGCTGTCCATAGTGCCGTGGTTGAACAATCCTGGCCTGGTGGTATAGTTGCCAAGTCTAGGTGAAGCTAATTGAAATTATGTTCCAAACATTCCAGCTGTGGCTCATCTAGCTCACAACTGCGTAAGAAGAGACAGAACTTGCTCTTCACCCTAGTTTTATTCACTTGGTGATTAGTTTTTTTTTTTTTAATACATCAAGTAATTTCAAAAAGCATGTGAAGTGGTTTCAAGGGCCTGTTTTTTCTGTTCTACTCCATTAGAATTTCAAATGTATAAAATAATGTATTTCATTAGAAACCTGTTTAGATGAAAAAAAGCCAGGGAAAGCAAACAGATGAATTTGGGGTGGGGGGAGGAGCCCACTCAGCTACATAACAAAATCTGGAGAAGAGACTGTCTCACACACAATCTCAAGATAGAGTACATACTGCCATCTGGATTGAAAGTGACTATGTTTTTCCCTCACACAAATAGATTAAGGAAAAAAATCATTATTCAAAATCCAAGCTGACTATACTGTATTCTGCCTTTTTTTTTTTTCCGCTGAGCATACAGGATCTCTGTTCATCAACCAGGGACTGAACATGTGCTCCCTGCAGTGGAAGTACAGAGTCCTAACCACTGGACCACCAGGGAAGTCTCTCTTCTGGCTTTCGATAGTTGCAGGAGAGATGAGAATAATTTGTTTTATCCCAGTGGGAAACTAAATTGTTCATCCACTTGTGTGTGTTGCTTAGTCACGTTCAACTCTTTGTGGCCCCATGGACTGTGACCCACCAGGCTCCTCTGTCCACTTCTAGTGAGTAGAAATAAAAGACAGCATTACCATATCTCCCATGGTTTCTCATGGTGGTAAGAGGGGAACTTGGGAGTAGATGACCTCAAGAAGTGCATTAATGAGTTTGGGAACATTTAAATCTTGAGCATGAAAGTGATGTTAGAATGGAGAACTAAACTTCTCTGCATCTTTAAAAAGACTAATTAGCAGTTTCCCAGGTGATGCTAGTGGTAAAGAACACACCTGCCAGTGCAGGAGACGTAAGAAACACGGGTTCGATCCTTGGGTCAGGAAGATCCCCTGGAGATGGAAATAGCAGTCCACTCCAGTATTCTTGCCTGGACAATTCCATGGACAGAGGAGGCTGGGGGGCTACAGTCCATAGGGTCTCAAAGAGTTGGACACAAGTGATGCACACCTACCTGTCTATCTCCCCATACATGCACATAGGTATATAGGTACAGCAGCTGAACTGCTAACAATAAAGGGAGATTTTAAAAGAACAGACTAGGAAACAAGAGAGAAGTACATTTGGAAGAAAAAAGGAACTAGGCAATGTTGTGGTCGCTGGAGCTGATGGGAAAGGGTGACCAATATAAAATTGGAGCATTTGCTGTTACAGTACTTAAGTTAGGACAGAAATCCCCCATGGTGCCACCATCTGCTGCTACCACACACGTTCTTCCTGTGGGCCTTGTGCCTTGATTGACACAGAATATTAAGAGGGAAAACTGCCATGAGAAGAGGAGTTGTCAGATCAGCAGGCTACCAACAGGTATAGAAATGCATCCCACCATGGCTAAGAAACCACAGAAACTTCGGAGATAAGACATCCTGCAGGATGAAGGATGGTACCAGCAATATTTCAGAGTTACTCAAATATCAGGTTGATGTGAATTTCAGAGCAAGTTCTAGAGAACTAGACAAAACACTAAGGGAGGTTTCAGTTCAAAATCCTAGTGTAGGAAGAGTCTGAACTTACCTTGTCCCATTGACACATCAAATCTACACACAATTTCCCCAGAAAAAATAAACTAAAAACTAGGAGAGTGACTTGCATGTCAGGAAAATCAGAAGGAAATCACATCAAAGGAGGCATCAAAGGCTGAGAGACAATCTTGGCCAAAACCCCAGCAATATCTCCAGTCACAGTCCCCACCCATGTGTGGGGACCAGCAGTCAGGAGGGCACTCATAACCTGGAGTTTCTCCCTGAGTAGTAGACAGTTCCTCTCCCACAGCAGCTCTCCAGCGTTTAAGACCTGCCGCAGGGAGACAGCCCCCAAATCTCTCTCCAAACCAGTGGGGCTCATCCCACAAGAGCTGCTGAGCTGTCACAAACTCAGAAACCGTCATTGAAGGGAAGACTAATGCACCCCAAGACACAGTGTAGAAGCAGCCGCTTAAAAGTGCCCAGACTTTCTGTGAATAGGCTCATCTGATCATCTTAAGCAAGCAGACTGAGGGGCCAGGGGTATGTTGGTGTGAGCAATTTTCAAACTCCCTCTGCCGAGTGAAAGCCAGCAGAAACCATCTCTTACCTCTTTTCCTGGCCAACTGCCACCTCCATGGTCCACCTAGGATAGACATTTTCCTGTGTTCTTTCTGCCTTACCAAAGCCAGCAGGTACCATCTACCACCCCTCCACCCCTGTGGCTCTGGTGGGCAACAGGGCCATTTGCTTGTAGCCCCTCAGGACTGTATCTGCATACTTTAAAAGCTGCTGCCTGCAGGTCTGCCTTCCAATCAGCCTGAATCTAGGTGCTCACTGATCCTCTCCACTGGAGCATTAACAGGTCTTGTCACACCCTCAAACACTGGGAACTACTGAAATTAAAATAAGCTCCTTGGACAAGCACAAAGGTTTGCGAGAGAAACTAGGGTTCATCTCCTACCTGGGGCCAGTCCTTCAAGACTAGACGTGCCCATTGCAGCTAATGCACAGAAACCAACAGAGAACCAACTAAAATGAAGAAACAAAGGAATATATGTTCTTCCATATAAAAATAGAGAAACATATAGGATAGATAGACAACCAACACGAACCTACTGTATAGCACAGAAATCTCTACTCAATATTCTGTGATAACCTGTATGAGAAAATATTTCTTGAATAAATATATATTTATATTTTTATGTATGTGTAAGTGAATCACTTTTCTGTACACCTGAAACATAAAACATTGTAAATCAACTATATTCTACTAAAATTAAAATATAAAACAGACAATTGTCAAAAAAAACTTAGGCTAAATAAAAATTTAGGTTGAAATGGAAGCCAGAAAAAATTAAAAAGGTCAAGATGGTAACATCATACCATTACACCAAAAACAAGACCCTTTTCAGTGTGGAGACCTGTGTGGTTGCATAGGTCACATACCCATGAAACTGGCTCTGTGTCTCTAGACCACCAAATCTTTCCTAACAATGAAAACATACTAACCCAACCTTGTGTTCCAGGACAGGACAGTCCAAGAATAGGTAATTACAATTCCTAATGCAAGAAGATTTCTATTACCCAACCTTATCCTGCCCTCTATACTCTCTATACTGTCAGCCATCATTCAAAGCAGCTTCTTTAGTTTTATACCTCTGTGTCTCAGAGCAAGGATGAAAGAAGGAGCTTAATGTTTGGGAAGTCCTAGGTGGTATAGTGGTTAGGAGTTTGGGTCCCAATGCAAGGTCATAGGTTTGATTCCAGGAGAGAGGAGGGAATTTATACATTTGTAAATGTATATAACCAGCATAGCAACACTTAAACATATACATACATATATATATATATATATACACATATATATATACAGCAAATATTAACAGACGTAAAAGGAGAAGTACAAGGACAATGATAGTAGGGTACATTCATATGCAGCTTACAACAATGGACAGATATCCAGATGGAAGCTCAGTAACAGAACAGCCTTAAACACATTAAACTGTGGATTTCATAGAGACATATACACAACATTCCCTCCAAAGCAAGAGAATATCTATTCTTCATGTGCATATGGAACATTCTACAGGATAGCTCCTTAATCAAGACAATTAAAATCATAGACAGCATCTCTTTTGATCATAATGTATCAAACTTAAAAATCAAATATAAGAAGAAAACTGGAAACATTTAAGAATAATGTGGCAATTAAACAGTGTGTTAGTGGACAACAAGTGACTCAAATAGAAATAAAATATATTTAGTCAAATGAAAATGGAAATAAAACATCCTAAAACTTATGCATTAAAAGCAGTTCTGAGAGAGAAGTTCAGGGCAATAAAGACTTATCAAAACAAAAATCTCAAAAGAAACCTAACTTGACATCTGAAACAACTAGAAAGTTAGGAAATAATAAGGATCAGAGAAGATATAAATGGAGAGACAAAAAAGACAAAAGACCACTGCAACAAGAGGTGGGTCTTTCCAAAGGTAAAATTCATAAAACTTTAGTTAGACTCACCAGGACAGTTTGGATTCAAACATAAATCAGAAATGAAAGAGACTCACAACTGATATCACAGATATGTAAAGAACAAGAGACTACTGTGAAAATTTACATGCCAAGAAATTTGACAGCCTAGTAGTGGATAAATTCCTAGAAAAATACAACCCTTCAAGACTGAATTATGAACAAACAGAAACTCTTTAATTACTATTAAGAAGATTGAATCACTAATCAAAAACCTTCCAACAAATAAAAGCCCAGGACCAGATGGTTACACAACTGAATTCTACCTTCATTCAAAGAAGAATTAATACTAAACCTTCTCAAACTCTTCCAAAAACTAGGAGAGGAGGTTCCATTTTAAAACTCAGTTTACAAGGCCACCATTTGCTGGCAACCCAAACCAGACAAGGACACCAGAAAATTACATGCCAACATCCCTGGTGAACGCAAATGCAAATATCTTCAGCATCTGTAAAACAAACATATTTATACATTTCCAAGATGCAAAGATGATTCAACATCTACCAATCATGTTATGCCATATTAATAAAATTATAAAAATCATATAATCCCAATAGTTTCAGACAAAGCATTTGACAAAACTCACCATCCATTTATGATAAAAACTTTCTTAACAACGTGGGTATAGTGGGAACAAATCTTGACATTATAAAGCCCATATATAAACAAGGCCATAGCTAAGTTTATGCTCGACGGTAAAAAGCTAAAAGCTTTTCGTCTAAGACCAGAAACAAGACAAGGATGCCTATTCTTGCCACTTGGATTCAACATGCTATTGTTAGTCCTAGCCAGACTTGGTACACAACAAAAAGAGAAAAAAGACATCCAAACTGGAAAATAAAACTGTCATTATTTCTGGATTTCATGATGTTATATATAGAAAACCCTAAAGACTCCAACAAAATACTGTTAGATTAATAAACCAAATTCAGTAAAACTTCTGAATACAAAATGGATATACAAAAATCTTGGGCATTTCTATGCACTAATAAGCAAATCTTAAAGTCTTTCCACCAGTAGTAGATATAATGGCTATCTGATATAATTTGCCCGTTCTCATCCAGTTTAGATCACTGATTCTTAAAAAGTTGATGCACAGTCTTGCTACCTCCTGTTTGACCACATCAAATTTATGATAATTTGTGGAACTAACATTCCAGCTTCCTATGTAATATGGTTCCTTACTGCATCCAACTTTACTTTCAGTACCAGACACATCGACAACTGGGCATCATTTCCGCTTTGGCTCAGCCTTTTCATTTCTTCTAGAGCTATTTCTCTACTTTTCTCCAGTAGTATATTGTACAAAAATCAAGACAGGGAGCTGACTGTGGCTCAGATTATGAGCTGCTTATTGCAAAATATAGACTTAAATTGAAGAAAGAAAGGAAAACCACTAGACCATCCAAATATGACCTAAATCAAATCTCTTACAATTATACAGTAGAAGTGACAGATTCAAGGGATTAGATCTGGTAGACAGTGCCTGAAGAACTGCAAACAGATGTTCATAACATTGTACAGGAGGTGGTGACCAACATTTTCCTCCAGTAAAGATATGCAACAAGACAAAATGGTCTCATGAGGAGGCCTTAAAAATAGTTCTGAAAGAAAGACAAGCGAAAGGCAAAGGAGAAAACAAAAGATCTGAAAGCAGAGTTCCAAATAATAGCTAGGAGAGATTAAAAAAAAAAAAGCCTTCTTAAACTAACACTGCAAAGAAATAGAGGAAAAGAATAGAGTGGGAAAGACTAGAGATCTCTTCAAGAAAATGAGAGAGACCAGGGGAATATTTCATACAAAGATGGGCACAGTAAAGGACAGAAATGGTATGGACATTAGAGAAGCAGAAAATATTAAGAAGACATGGCAAGAATATACAGAAGAATTATACAAAAAAAGGTCTTAATAACCTGGATAACCACATAGGTGTGATCACTCACCTAGAGCCAGACATCCTAGAGTGTGAAGTCCAGTGGGCCATTGGAATCATTACTATGACTAAAGCCAGTGGATGTGATGGAATTCCAGTTGAGCTATTTCAAATTCTAAAAGATGATGCTGTGAACGTGGTACACTCAATATGCCAGCAAATTTGGAAAACTCAGCAGTGGTTACAGGACTGCAAAAGGCCAGTTTCATTCTAATCCAAAAAATGGGCAAAGAATGTTCAAACTACTGTCCAACTGCACTTGTTTCACATACTAGCAAGATAATGCTCAAACTCCTTCAAGCTAGGCTTCCACAGTACATGAACTATGAACTTACAGACATAGAAACTTTGTTTAGAAAACAAAGAGGACCAGATATCAAATTTCCAACATCCCTTGGATCATACAAAAACCAAGGGAATTCAAGAAAAACATCTACTTTTGCTTCGTTGACTATCCTAAGCCTTTGACTGTGTGGATCACAACAAACTGGGGAAAATTCTGAGAGAGATGGGATTACCAGATCATCATACCTGCCTCCTGAGAAAACCTGTATGTGGGTCAAGAAGCAACCATTAGAACTGGACATGGAACAATGGACTGGTTCAAAATTAGGAAATGAATACTTCAAGGCTATATATCGTCACCTTATTTATTTAACTTCTATGCAGAGTACATCATGCAAAATGCTGGGCTAGATGAAGCTCAAGCTGGTATCAAGACTGCCAGGAGAAAGATCGATAACCTTAGGTAACACCAACCTAATGGCAGAAAGCGAAGAGGAACTAAAGAGACTGGCTGATGGGAAAAGAGGAGTGAAAAACCTGGGTTAAGATCCAACATTCAAAAAACTAAGATCCTGGCATCTAGTCCCATCACTTCATGGCAAATAGATACAGAAAAGGTGGAAACAGTGAGAGACTTTATTTTCTTGAGCTCCAAAATAACTGTGTGTGGTGACTGCAGCCTCAAAAATCAAATACACTTGCTCCTTGGAAAAAAAAAA
>SJYX01022979.1:0-29481 GCA_006410675.1 Oreotragus oreotragus
GGGGACCCGGGTTCGATTCCTGGGTGGGGAACCAGCACTCCACATGCTGTGCAGCGTGGCCAAAAAACAAGGACAAAACAAGCCACCTCCACATCCTAGCAACTGAACAAGGAAGCTCGGCTCTTCATACTTGCTGATGGCCCACGGGCTGGGGCTTGGCGCGCCTTGGCCGTGCAGAGGCCTGGGCCGCGAGGTCCCCGCCCTGAGTGGCGCTGAGCCGGGCGCAGTGCCGGGACTCGGAGTCCCAGCTGTCGACGGAGCGCTTGCGCTCACAGCTCGCGGGCCCCGCCCACCCAGGGCTCAGGAAGTGATCCTTCTTAGCAGGAGAGGGCCGGAAATATTGGCTGAACCAAGGTCGTCAATGGTAGCTATTGTTTCCTGCTCTTCGAGGCCAGGGAGTGGAAAAGTCAAAACAATGAAACAGCAGCTCTGTTTACCGAGAGCCCGCTTCACGCCGGGCACTGCGAGAGGCGCGAACGCGTGTCATCAAGCCCTGTTTCCGCGATGGGGCACGCGGCTCCAGGAGCCCCACGGCCGGCCTGGGGCTCCAGGCTGCTGGCGGAGCCTGAGTCCAGACCCAGGACTCTAAAGCTCACTGTCTTTCTGGCAGGCTGTGTGGCCCCTTTTCAGAGTCCCCAGAGGCTGACCAAAGGGCACTTGAAAGAACGCCCAGAGGTTAGGCAAGGGCCAGACCAGGCTTCCCTAAACAGGGCTGGCCGGGCAAGGCTGTCCCTGGACTCCTACAGTCGCCATCGGAAACCCAGAAAGCCGTCTGCGCACTTGGATTCCCCGAGCCCTGTCCGGTTTCGCAACACATTGTCTCTCGGAGGAATTCCAGATGAGCCTGGTTCAGGATTTTCTTACCCGTCAGACTGGAGGCAGGCTCCTCCCCTTTCAGAGTCGTTTGTACCAGCTGCCCTCAGTTACCACACTCCTGTGCTGTGCGCCCATGGGTGTCAGCTGCTTCATGAGCGTTTTCTTACGGAAACCTCTCTGCAGCCCTCTGGCATCAGCTCCATTTTACACAGGTGGGAACAGCGGCTCAGCGAGGTTAAGTGTCCCGTCCGAGGTCGCCCAGCTGGTGAGGACTGCAGGCCAGGCGGCCTGGCCCCACGGCCTCTCTCGTCTCTGTCTGGGACTGTGCCGGGCTCCGCGCTGCAGCGCGTGGGGCTCTCCAGTTGGGCGCGAGGGCTCTGGAGCGTTGGGCTCACTGCTTGTGGCGTCCTGGCTCAGCGGGCTCCAAGGCACGCAGGACCTCCGTTCCCTGACCGGGACCGCACCCACATCTCCTGCACTGGAAGGCAGATTCTTAACCGCTGGACCCCAGGGAAGCCTCCCGACACCCTCACTTTTAACCGCTAAGGTCCCTGAACTCATCTTCCCCCAAACACACACAGCCCCCAGACCTTCGTGGTGGAGTGCAGCCGTTTTGTGACGCCTACGGGCTCAGGGGCTTGGATGAGGTACAACAGGGAGCGCACGTCTCTGCTCTGTGCTGTCTGGGGCCTCGGCTGAAAGGCCTAAAGCCCGGGCTGACTCGAAAGCAGGGTGCTGGGATCGTCTGCGGGCAGCTGATCCCGGCTGAGACCGGGGTTGTCGACTCCCGACCTCGTTGTGCAGCTGGGGGCTTCCTCACGTCGTGGCAGACCTTTGGTCACTGGTGTCCCACGGGGTGGCTTCAGGGCTGAGTGGGCGCTAACAGGACGGAGTCACACGCCCTGGTCCGAGCTGGCAGAATCACTTCTGCGGCATTCTGCTGGCTGCACGAGGCTGCCCAGGTTCAGCACAGACCCTCGCTCTCCACGAGAGGAGAGTCAGAGCACTTGTGGGCATGTTCACAAGCGCCACGTGGAGGGCATCGGTACGCGGCCGTGGAAAGCTGGGACGGTGAGTGTGGAGCGCTAATGGGGCAACGCAGACTCAGGTTAGCGCCGGAAAGAGAACGCCCCCCTATTTGTTTACTTAGGCTGTGCCGGATCTCAGCTGCTGCACACAGACTTTTCTAGCTGTGGCACGGGCGCCTAGTCGCAGTGTGAGGCCCTCGTTCCCTGAACAGGGATTGGACCCTGGCCCCCGCCGGGAGCCCAGCGGCTCAGGCAGCGGAAGGGTTCCGGGCTGTGCTGGTCCGGGAGGACACGCTCCCGGTGGCCAGCAGGGGGCGCCCAGCAGCCCTCGGCGTCCCCAGGTAAGCGGAGGGAGGAGAGGGTGCCCCTGTGGACACCGGCTGCCTCCGCTGCCCAGCAAGGAGCTCCCGAGGGGACCTCAGTTGTGTCCACACCCCTCCCTACGGACTCCAAATAGGCTGTCACTGGTTCTCCTCGCTTCTCACCAGCTGCGCCAGCTCCACGAACCCCCTGGGGCCGCACCCCAGGCAGGGCTCCAGCGGGCTTTGCAGCCTGGCGGGTTGTGAGCTGGGACAAACCACACCCCTGGTCTGGACTTTGGGCTTCCCCAGAGGCGAGACCGAGGTGGCTGGGCTCCGTCACCCTCTGGTTTCCAGAACTCCAAGGAGCACCTGCGTTTCTTAGGGGAACGCTCCCCTCCCAAGACCCCTGCAAGCTCTTTGGGGGCAGATGGTGTCGTCTTGACTCCAGGCAAGCACTATCCTGGGTCTCAGTCTTCTCATCTGGGAAATGGGGATGTCAACGGCGCCTGCCTCAGGGAGTCACTGGGAGGTGGAGAGGTTTACAGAAGCCCTGACACCTTAGCAGGTGGTCACTGACAGCTTCCTGCCTTGTTGCATTCCTGCAAGAAGAGCCCAAGGAGGCAGATTCATGAGTCACGAGTCCCCGTGGGGCTCCTGGGGGCTCGAGGAGAGTGCGGATGGTTGAGTGCCGGCTGCCGCAGCGGCTAGACACAGAGCTCCAGGAGCAGGCCTCCTCGGACTGCCTTCCAGTGGCTCCAAGGATCTGAGGGAGGTTGCTGAGAATACCTCTTGTCTTTACAAAATGACTTGCCCTCCCAGGCCTGTGCCTGAGGCCCCCTGTGTGGGCGTCATCTTGGATTGCAGGTGGGCATCAGGCCTAAGGCCCACAGGAGACACTGAGGTCCAGGGAAAAGACTGGGGACTTTCCTGGGAGCAGTAACAGCCGGCCTTCCTGGGAATGGGCACCTAGAAATTCCTGCCTGCTCTCCACCCCCGCACTGCCCACCCCCGGAGGCTGGGCCTTCCTCGTCCTCCGTCTCTCCTCCCTGGCCCCCCAACCTCTCCATGTCCCCAGGCAGGGCTGGGCCAGCCCCAAGGGTCTCAGCTTCTCTTCATCGGTGGCTGACGTTTGCCTGCAGAGTGGAGCTAAGTGTCACGAGACTCCAGCTGAGAACCTCTCGGCAGCAGAGGTCACTCGTCTTTTCCCGCCATTCCTTCCTCCCAGGTCCGGGCTGTGGTCCCGAGGCCTGTTTGCGGGTGTTTGAAGGCACAGCGTCAATTCTTTCTCTTCAGCTGTCCCTGCTCTCGGTTGCAGCACGCGGGGTCTGGTTCCCTGACCGATCGCATCCGGCCCCCGATGCTGGGAGCGCAGACTTGTAGCTGCTGGACCACCAGGCAAGCCTTGCGGCGTCAGCTTTTGAAAACACAGCCTGTGGCAGCCATCCAGAGCCAGGGGCTTCAGAGACAGAGGGCAGAGCGAGGCCTTGGGGCGTGGAGTTGCCGGGAGGGGCCACTCTTCAGGGAATCGGCCGTTAAACTTCTCAGGGCTCGGGGAGCCTTGCCTTGGGTGCAGCCTGGTGACCTGATGCCACAGGCCTGAGGGCTGAGCGCCGTGTGGCACTGTGGATGCCAAGTAGACTGTGATGGCACCCCGGGGGGGCACCCTGGCGGCTCAGCCCTTCCGTGGGCCCCCCTGCCTTACCCGTCCGCTGTACCTGGGCAGCCCTGCAGTTTCCCTGCGCTGGACCTCTTACCTTGCCTGTCTCCGGCAGTAGAGAGGGGCTGGATCCTCCCTTTTGGGCCCAGACAGTTGAAGAGGTGGCCCCAAATGGCAGTGCCACCAGCCTTCTGACCTGGCAGGCTGCCACCACCTGGACGCCACTGTCCAGATACCGGCCTGGGGTGGGCTCTGTTGGCTGACATTTGCCAAGTCAGCCCAGACTGAACAAAACAGAAGCTTCAGTCCCAGCTCTGCCTCCTTCTCTCTGTGTGACCGCAGGCGAGACTCAGATCTTTCTGAACCTCAATGTTCTCATCTGCAGAATGGGAACTACACTAACAAATCTAGACTGAGTCGTGGGGGTGAACCCTGGTGGTACGGCGCTGGGGCCGGGCAGGCGTTTAGCAAATCCTACTGCTGAGTTCTGGCCCCTGCAGCTGCCTGAAGCTGACGCTCCCCGACTTGAGCCCTACCTGGAGCCTCCTGCCTTCTTGTCAGTTCAGGACAGTCAGTGTTGATGGGGCAGCCGAAAGCCTGAACTCCAAGGGGAGACGTTTAAGCCATTACGTGCATTTGTAATGAACTGGCCTGAGATTTTCAGTGAGTCTGCTTTACTGACAGATAAGAACCATCTGGGGCTTCCCAGGTGGCAGTAGTGATAAGAACCACCTGCCAATGCAGGAAATGTGAGAAATGTGGGCTCCATCCCTGGGTCGGGAAGGCCCCCTGGAGAAGGGAATGGCCCCCACTCCAGTGCTCTTGCCTGGAGAATCCCATGGACGGAGGAGCCTGGCGGGCGACAGTCCCCGGGGTCACCCAGAGTCGGGTACGACTGAGCGGCTAACACACACACATTCATGCATACGCTTTTTCATATTCTTTTCTCTTACAGGCTATTACAGAATCCTGAGTGTAGTCCCCTTTGGTATGTAATAGGTCCTTGTTGATTAAATATTTTGTGTGCAGTAGTAGGTATACATTAATCTCAAATCCCTAACCTATCCCTCCCTTCTTCCCCTTCGGTAACTCCAAGCTCATTTCCTGTTTCTGTGAGTCTACTTTGTAAGTTCGTGTGTGTCTTTCTTTATTTTAGATTCCATATATATAAGTGACATACATAAGAGTCTTTTTCAGTCTGGCTTACTAATCTCCAAGTCACTCTCTCAGCTTTCTCACATTTATTTTTCGTTCACTCAGTGTTACTTAAACCCCTGGGATGTGCCAGGCTGTAGGCTAACTGCTGAAGGGAAGTGAAGTCGCTCAGTCGTGTCTGACCCTTTGTGACCCCGTGGACTGTAGCCTACCAGGCTCCTCCATCCATGGGATTTTCCAGGCAAGAGTTCTGGAGTGGCTTGCCGTTTCCTTCTCCAGGGGATCTTCCCGACCCAGGGATTGAACCCAGGTCTCCCGCACTGCAGGCAGACGCTTTACCCTCTGAGCCACTGGACTGCTGAGGGTACTGGTAAACCGGACAGGTGGGCTCCTGCGTTCATGGAGTTTGAGCAGAGTGGACCTGAGCAAGCACGGGTACATCACACACTAATAGTTGCAAATTGCAAAAGTGCCTTGGATGGAACAAACTCCTTTGCTTACTAAAGCTTGAAGGTGAAGGTGAAGGTGAAGTCGTTCAGTCGTGTCCGACTCTTTGCGACCCCATGGACTGTAACCTAGTAGGCTTCTCCGTCCATGGGATTCTCCAGGCAAGAATACTGGAGTGGATTGCCATTTCCTTCTCCATACTAAAGCTTAAATAACCCAAAGGTAAGTTTCAGCCTAGCCCATGGAAGGTTTTCCTGGGGCATTACAATAGAAATGGTGATAAGCACGGCAGCGTCCAGACATCAGTGGCTGGCCAGGGTTAAGCACGTCGGTGAGTGCTTTACATAAGTGAGCTCACTCACTATGACGGCCCTCCTGGTTGAATGTCATTATCCCCGTTTTACAGATGAGCACACAGAAGTTAAGGGGTCAAGTGACTTGCCCAAGGCCACACGGCTTTCTGAGGAAGCTGGATTCCAACTTGGGCTTGTTTGACCCATCGCTGCTGTAATTAGACTCCACCCGTGCGGGCTGGCCGGGCTTTGTGCCACCCTGTTAGTCTTGCTGGGCCTGCGCAGGGAGCTCTAACACTGTGTGGCCGGAGGGCTCGGAGAGCGACAGGCAAGAACCGACCCTGTCCGCTCCCTCTAGGAGGAGCCGGGAGAGGGGGTGGCAGGGCAGTGAGACCTGCGGTTGTTCATGCCCAGGCTCGGTCCAGAGACTTGTCTCTCTCTGGTTCTTGGCCCCACTGTGTGGCTTGTGGGATCTCAGTTCCCTGACCCGGGACTGAACACATAGTGCCTGCATTGCGAGTGCGGAGGTTTTTAATTTTAATTTGAACCGCACTGGTCTTTGCTGCTGGGCGCGGGCGTCCTCTAGCTGTGGGCAGAGGCTGCTCTCCAGCTGCCGAGCACAGGCTTCTCACTGCCGTGGCGTCTCTCGTCGCAGAGCTCAGGGGTCGAGGGCCCAGGGGCTCCGCAGTCGCGGCCCACAGGCTTAGCTGCTCCGTGGCACGTGGCGTCTTCCTAGACCAGGGATGAAACCGTGTCCCTGGCATTACCAGGCGGTTCCTAACCATGAGACCACCAGGGAAGCCCAGAAGTGCAGTCTTAACCCCTGGATCACCGGGGAAGTCCCAGAGGCTTGTCTCTCAACAAATGGGAGCAAATGACGTCCGTTTCCAAGACGCACCATCCTTCCACCTGGAAAAGCCCACCTGGCCTCGAATCTGCTCGCAAAACCTGGGTAGAGACGATGGAGTCGGGAGAGGGAGCCCTGGCGGGGCATCCACGCAGCCCCGACGGCCAGCCTGTCTCACGGCCTCGACCTTCCACCCTTTCCAGGCTGTGGGCAGGTGGTTCAGGAGGACGGGGAGCCAGTGTGGAGGAACCCAGGCTCAGAACCTGGACTCCCCGCTTCGCGTCTGCTCTGCCCTCCACAGCACCAGTCCTGTTCCCCTCATGGATGAGAGCCTGGACCGTGGAAATGAAAATAAACCTAGATTGAAATTCCAGCACCCCTCCTAGTTGTGTGACTTTCGGCAAGTTGGTTCACTTTTCTGAGCCTCAGTTTCCTCATCTTTCAAATGGGCATAATAAGCTCTGCCTCTCAAGCTGTTTGAGAGATTAAATAAGATGGTTTATGTGAGAGTATTTCACCCAGCTCCTGGTTGGCTATGTAGTCTTAGACAAAGAGCATAAAACGGAATCCTCGTCCTCTGGGAACATGGGGTGTGGGCATGTCCCCAACTGATGCAAACAGTCTGCAGAACAGAGCTTGATCTACAAACGTTCTTTCTCTGATTTTGTTTTAACTCATGAGTGCTTCTCAGGCAGTGCCAGTGGTAAAGAACGTGCCTGTCAATGCAGATGTAAGAGTCTGGCGTTTGATCCCTGGATTGGGAAGATCTCCTGGAGCAGGAAGTGGCAACCTGCCCCAGTACTCCTGCCTGGAGAATCCCATGGACAGAGGAGCCTGGTGGGCTACAGTCCATGGGGTCGCAAAGAGACATGACTGAGTGACTTAGCACGCACATGAGTGCTTACCCCTCTAGGAGATAAGAGACTGTTGTGTCTTCAAAGCAGTCACCGGTCAAGAGGCTCTTCAGGGAACGCGGCTGTTGGAAACGTCCCAGAACCTGAGACATCACTCTGGACGCGCTCAGCGGAGGCACATTCATCCTCTGAGGGTGGGTCTTGTGTTTGGAATTAGCAAGGAATCTTTTGGACCCAAGACTGCTGACTTTGGGTGGAGATTTGAACTGGGAAATGCTGACAAGGGAAAACTAGAATTAAAATGCAGGGGGTGGGGGAGGGTGGAGGGTGGAGGGTGGAGAAAGAATTTCTATCAGGGAGGGCTGTGGATCTAATTTAAGCAGTTTTAAAATAAATGTGTGGAGGATGGTTCTATGATGGGTCAGGAAGAGATGCTTGGATTATGCAGGCCTTTTTGGGGGCTGACCTTGAGCAGAGGATGACCCCCCCCCAGAAGTAACTGTCCCCTGATATGTGACTAAGATCCTTTCATTTGCAGGTACAGAGCCCTGCGAGAGTGCGCTTAAGCAAAAAAGGAACATATATTCTGAGAATTCAGGGGTGTCTTAGAAACCCAGAGAGCCTGGCCTTATGGGAGCTGAGACCAGGAGCTGGACAGGGGCTGGGGACCCAGGCAGCGTCAACTGTCTCTACTCCCACGTCTCTCTTTTTGAGACTGGTGAAATATGTGTAACATGGGTCTTCCCAGGATGCTCAGGGGTGAATAATTTGCCTGCTGATGC
Source organism: Oreotragus oreotragus (assembly GCA_006410675.1). NCBI lineage: Eukaryota > Metazoa > Chordata > Mammalia > Artiodactyla > Bovidae > Oreotragus > Oreotragus oreotragus. The sequence continues at coordinate 8,182 of SJYX01022979.1, forward strand.
AGGAGCTGCAGAAGGTGTGGATTCAGTCCCTGGGTCAGGAAGGTGCCCTGGAGAAGAAAATGGCAGCCCACTCCAGTGTTCTTCCTGGGATAATCCCATGGCCAGAGGAGCCTGGTGGAGTCCTTGGGGTCATAACTGAGCGTGCACGCGACCACGGGTAACATCAAGCCTGTTTTTATAACCGTTTTGAAGTGCAGAATTTAATGGCCTCAGGTGCGCTTGCAGCATTGCATGGCTGTGGCCACTGTCCATCTGCAGAATGATTTTCATCACCCTTGATGTGAGCTCGGCGCCCGTGAAGAGCAGCTCTCCGCCCTCCCCATCCCCCGGTGACCGCCGTTCTACCTTCTGTGAATTTTCCTGTTCCCAGTCCACCATGGAAGTGGCCCCATGATAATATGACCCTTTGTGTCTGGCTTATTTCGCTTAGCACAACGCTACTGAAGCTCATCAACTTTGTAGGTGTGGCAGAATTTCATTCCTTTTTATGGATGGACCACATTTTGTTTATTGATCCATCCATCTGTGGACATCAGCTTTTTGGCTGTTGAGAATAACACCCAGAGCATTGTCTCATCTCTGCTCCCCCCTCTGTGTCTGGGACTGGGTTTCTCAGCGTCGCTGGGCGCGTGGCAGAGGGTGGCCGCCCTGCAGCATGTGAGTTGAAAGTGCTCAGTGCTGGCCTCCAGTAGAAACCTGGTTCCAAATTTCCGAGGCAGAGACTGTGACTGTTGGGTGTGCACGCTATGGGGTTTCATGGTGACAATGTAGAATCCATCCTTGGGAGCGGGGAATGGTTCTGAGAAAGGAAATGGGAGTTGTTGGGGACTGGGCCAGAACACACACAGATGGAAATGTTCCCACTTTGAAGAACCTACCTGGAATTTAAAAGACGACTNAGCTCTCCGCCCTCCCCATCCCCCGGTGACCGCCGTTCTACCTTCTGTGAATTTTCCTGTTCCCAGTCCTCCATGGAAGTGGCCCCATGATAATATGACCCTTTGTGTCTGGCTTATTTCGCTTAGCACAATGCTACTGAAGCTCATCGACTTTGTAGGTGTGGCAGAATTTCATTCCTTTTTATGGATGGACCACATTTTGTTTATTCATCCATCCATCTGTGGACATCAGCTTTTTGGCTGTTGAGAATAACACCCAGAGCATTGTCTCATCTCTGCTCCCCCCTCTGCGTCTGGGACTGGGTTTCTCAGCATCGCTGGGCGCGTGGCAGAGGGTGGCCGCCCTGCAGCACGTGAGTTGAAAGTGCTCAGTGCTGGCCTCCAGTAGAAACCTGGTTCCAAATTTCCGAGGCAGAGACTGTGACTGTTGGGTGTGCGCGCTATGGGGTTTCGTGGTGACAATGTAGAATCCATCCTTGGGAGCAGGGAATGGTTCTGAGAAAGGAAATGGGAGTTGTTGGGGACTGGGCCAGAGCACACACAGATGGAAATGTTCCCACTTTGAAGAACCTAGCGCTATGGGGTTTCGTGGTGACAATGTAGAATCCATCCTTGGGAGCAGGGAATGGTTCTGAGAAAGGAAATGGGAGTTGTTGGGGACTGGGCCAGAGCACACACAGATGGAAATGTTCCCACTTTGAAGAACCTACCTGGAATTTAAAAGTCAGACGACTCGGAAAGATACTGCGGTAATTTCTGATACGGGTGTGCTTTGTGTCAGCTGGCTTATTGTTTGTGGGGGGTCTCTGTAAGTCACCCTGGACACTGCTAGGCTGCCAGCTTGACCTGACCTGGGGACCTGCTTGCCTTGGAGGCCAGTTGGCTGCAGGTGTGGGAGGNACGCTATGGGGTTTCATGGTGACAATGTAGAATCCATCCTTGGGAGCGGGGAATGGTTCTGAGAAAGGAAATGGGAGTTGTTGGGGACTGGGCCAGAACACACACAGATGGAAATGTTCCCACTTTGAAGAACCTACCTGGAATTTAAAAGACGACTCGGAAAGATACTGCGGTAATTTCTGCATACGGGTGTGCTTTGTGTCAGCTGGCTTATTGTTTGTGGGGGGTCTCTGTAAGTCACCCTGGACACTGGTAGGCTGCCAGCTTGACCTGACCTGGGGACCTGCTTGCCTTGGAGGCCAGTTGGCTGCAGGTGTGGGAGGAGGGAGTCTCACCCAGCTCCTCTGGGGCCAGTGGTCCCTGATGCAGCCCTGCCGCCAGTTCAGCATCCTCACTCACCCTTCAGCCCCTCAGTAGAGTGACCTGTACCTTTTCCAACTTCTGTTCTGTGAATAGGAGCCACTGACTAATTGACACGGGGCGCATCTCTTGAAGGGTGGCTCAGCAGTAAAGAATCCGCCTGCAAAAAAAAAAAAAAAGAAGAAGAATCCGTCTGCAATGCAGAAGATGCAGGAGACCTGGGTTTGATCCCTGGGTCGGGAAGATCCCCTGGAGGAGGGCAGGGCAACCCACTCCACTATTCTTGCCTGGAGAATCCCATGGACAGAGCAGCCTGGCGGGCTACAGCCCATGGGGTCATAAAGAGTAGGACACGCCTGCCGTGAGTGAGCACGCACTCACACACATCTCTTGACATTGTGAAACCTCAGCTTCTTAGTGATACAGTGGCTAATAACCCCTGTCTGTTTTCTTTAGCGGTTGCTGGAGACGTCATGTGAAACTGATGGCTACAGAGCAGGGGTGCTCCACCCGGGCACTCGGTCCCCCGGGGGCACCTGGTAACATCTGGAGACACTTCTGGCTGGCACACCTAGGGGGAGTGGGTACCGCTGGCATCAGGGGAGCTGCTAAACGTCCTGCAGAGCACAGGCCGGCCCCCACAACAAGAGCTAGCTGGCCCAACATGTTTGCCTCGCCACGGCTGAGAGACGCTGCTCCAGCGCTGCGAAGCTTCATTCATGCAGCAAGCCTTGTAAAATATTTATCTTACTTATTTATTAGGCTGTGCTGGGTCTTAGCCATGGCACTCAGGAACTCCAGTTGTGGCACACACACTCCTGGGCTTCCCTGGTGGCTCAGACGGAAAAGAATCTGCCTGCAGTGCAGGAGACCCGGGATCGATCCCTGGTTCAGGAAGATCCCCTGGAGGAGGGCATGGAAACCCACTCCAGTATTCTTTCCTGGAGAATCCCATGGACAGAGGAGCCTGGCGGGCTACAGTCCATGGTGTTGCACAGAATCTGATACGACTGAGTGGCTAACACTTTCACTTGCATTTTGCACACTCTTCGTTGCGGCCTGTGGGATCTTGACTGGGGATGGAACCCGGACCCCCTCGTTGGGAGCACAGAGTCTTAGCCACTGGACTACCAGGCAGTCCCTGCAAGCCTTTCTGAGCATCTTTCAGTGCTGGGCTCTCATTGGGGGAGGAGGGAGGCTGGTGAGGCTGTAAGGACCCCGCCCCTCCCTACTGTGGGGCAGGGCAGAGGGTCTGGCAGGTAGCGGGCACTCAGATTCTGGTTTTAGCCTCAGTTGGTGGAAAGCTTGGCATGGGGCTGTTTAGAGCCCACACAGATGGCGGCGCAGACTAGGGGTAAAGGGCTCAGTGGGGGCAGGGGGCCTTTGGAACACTGGATCAGCAAATAAATCAGCTGCTGTGGGTGAGCACAGCCCATGTCGGCAAACAGGTGCTTCCAAGTGCCGCCCTGCAGCCTCACCCAGCAGGGCGTTGCTTAGGCAACCGGTTACCATGTTGATGGCAGAAAGCAAACCTCCCTGAACTTCTTGAGGAACCAACAGTTTGGGAAAAAGAAGAAGAGGTGAATTCATTGACTTTTTTTCTGGACTCATGGCTTTTCCTTAACTAATGTTCAGCCCTCCTCGGCCACTGGGCCTTGGAGACGGGCTGGGCTAGGAGGGGTCAGAGAAGCAGGGGAGGGAGCTCCAGAAGGCGGGCGTGTCGGGAGCGGCGGCTCGGGCTCTCAGACAGAAACACCAGGAGCAGCCCCGGCCTCTCCCGGCCTCTTCCCACGACCCTTGGTCCCGCCACTGCTGGGGGACAAGGCTGCCCTGCCGGTGGTGAAGGCTGTGCCCTCTGGGGTGGGGCTCTGGGGGTGAAGGCACAGCCGTGGGGCAGCCTCTCCTGGGCCAGCCTGAGGGAATGTGCTGGAATGGAGGCAAGGGGCATGTAGGAGGCGGTGCCTCCTGTCTCAAGACCCCAGATCCAGGATCAGGCCTTCCCAGCCCCGGCCAGGCCCACCGGCAGGGAGAGCCCTCCTCTTCTGCACATGTGCGGTAGAAGGGCCTTGGCTTTGCTTGCACAGTGGTAATAAGGAGGCTCTAGCCGTGGAGGCTTCCCGCTGCCCCCAACACTGTCTTGGGGACTTTCATTCTCTATTAGTCCCCTTCCCGCCCTACAGCTGGACTCGACCCCAGGACTCGACCCCAGGCCGGCTGACCTCCCTCTGTACTCGACCCCAGGCCGGCTGACTCTGGTCCAGAGGTTGGCAGCCTCCCGGGTGGGAATCCAGTGAACCAGGCCTGCTCACCCTCTCCCACGGGGCAGGAGTTGTGATCCTTCTTGGTTTTGCTGAGCCTTTTGTGACCCAAGCCTCTGTGCTCACCAGAGGCTTTTGCCTCTGTCTGCCCATGATTCAAGATGTTCATCTAGAGACTTCCTTAGTGGTCTAGTGGCTAAGACTCCACACTCCCAATGCAGGGGGCCCCGAGTTCGATCCCCGGTCAGAGGACTAGGTCCCACATGCTAATAAATGAGTTAAAAAAAAAAAGAGTCTGCCGGGGTCCAGCCCCAGTGGATCCAGGGAATTCGAAGCGTTGGATGGCATTGGCAAGGAGAAACTTATTTATTTATTAATATAGAAATATAAAATTAGATTAGGAAGAAATAGTATAGTAGGAAATCTAGGTGGAGAAAAAGAGGCTGAATAACTTGGCTTATGAGGAAAACCAATAAAACCTCGAGACCAGAGGTTTGCACCATCTACGTTAGGCCACCGGCGTTCGCTTGAATATCGAAGGGTGCCCCGCCTTAGGCTCCCTTTTGCGTGGATCTTAGCAGCCAGGGCAAGTAAGTAGACGTGGTGAGCCTCACCGCTCCAGATGGGAATTCAGCCGAAAAAGGGGAGAAAAGAACGACATGGGGAAGCCCAGCATCGGTGCAAGACTCCAAAAATTTATCTTTCAAAATCAGCTTATATACCCAAGTTGTACGTAAAGAAATAGTGGAATATGCAGAGTTATGCAGAGGCAGCTTGGAGAAGGAAATGGCAACCCACTCCAGTACTCTTGCCTGGAGAATCCCAGGGACGGGGGAGCCTGGTGGGCTGCCGTCTGTGGGGTCGCACAGAGTCGGACACGACTGAAGTGACTTAGTAGTAGTAGTATGCAGGGGCAGCAGTCCTGGCCCTCACTGAGACGAGGCTTTCTTTGTGCACACCCTCCCGTACACAAAAGGTCTCAGGCGGTTTACCTTATCTTCTGGCCAAGAGGCCTGTTAACATTTTTATGGCTCTCTTCCTGGATAATTGTCTATCAACCAGAAAACTCCTTTTCCCTGCTGCTGCTGCTGCTGCTAAGTCGCTTCAGTCGGGTCCGACTCTGTGCGACCCCTAGAAGTGTTTTTTTCTTTACTCTGCATCACCCTCAAAGTACTAAATAAAGTTACATTCCTGTAGAACAAAGGTGCAGTGGGTTATAACAAAGAAAGTACCTAACTCAAAGATCTAATGTTGCTAATACCAGGTCTACAACCTGTTTTTCTATATATCAACTATATCTAAAAATGAAGGATTTTCTGAAAACTTGGCAGCAAGTATTGGCTCAACAGATGAAACCTTTGAGTGAGTGAGTGAGTGAAGTCACTCAGTTGTGTCCCACTCTTTGGGACCCCATGGACTGTAGCCTACCAGGCTCCTCCCTCCATGGGATTCTCCAGGCAAGAATACTGGAGTGGGTTGCCATTTCCTTCTCCAAGGGATCTTCCCAAACCAGGGATCAAACCCGGGTCTCCAGCATTCCAGGCAGACTCTTTAGCCTCTGAGTCACCAGGGAAGCCCTGATGAGACCTTTAATCAGTCCTATTCTAATGGTTTTGACTCCTCGGAAGCCCCTACATTCCTAGGATGTTTTAAGCTTCCTGTGCCTTGCGCAGTCGGGAGGCCTCAGTCACATGCGCAGCTGTACGAGTCCCGCAGGCAGGCTAGAAAGCCACCAGAGGGGTTTTTGGTTGAAACACCCTTTCAAATGCAGAAGACTAAAGCCCTGAGTTGACCTTTTCCAGAGTGTGTCAGAAGAGTGGAAAAGTATAATACAATAAGGCAGGCATATTCTTATTTTGGGGGGTACATGCTCAGGAAATACCAGGGGGAAAAACCTGAGATCTGACTCGACCTTGCACATCAGATCTCTGCCGCATGACCTTGTCACGGGTGGGTATTCCTCACGCTGGTCCCCGGCAAAAGTCCATCTACTGTGGGCCCCACGTGACCCGGGAAAAGTGACTGATCTCACAAGCGTGTTTCCCTCTCTGTAAGAGGGGAGACACTTCTGCAAGGCTCCCAGGAAATTATTCATCGAGTGGATGAAACATTTAAGAGCCACAACCCAGGGTTTCTGTTCTCATCCTCTTCATGGTCTAAGGCAGGGATCGCCAGGCTTTGTCTGCAAGGCCAGATAGCAGCTGTTTTAACTTTGCAGACCCTGCTCTCTCTGTCACCACTCCCAGTTTTGCCTTTGTCTCTCCAAAGCCTGCCCAATGTTTTGATAAGCCAATGTGCATGTCCCTGTTTCGATAAAACTTTACTTACAAAAGCAGGTGAAGGGCCGTATTTGGCCCAAGGTAGATTGCTGGCCCCTGACCTAAGACCCTGGAGCCTTGATTGTCAGTGTCCTGCAGAAGAAGGTGGAGGAAGGTCCAGCTCAGGTTTGGAGAGAAGCGCAAGCTGTCCATGAACACGTTACGGGCGGGGGCTGATCTCCTTTGAGACCCTCGTCCTGGAACCTCAGGAGCACGCAGTTGGGGCAGAGTGCTTGTGGTTAGGTGACCTTCCCTCGATGACCAGACACTCACGCTGTTCATCAGCTCAGCGGATGTTTGACTGAAACCTGGGAAGTGACGGACACGGACAGTGAGAATGCAGCGGGGCCAGCCTGAGCGTGCCGTTCTGCTTTCCGGAATATTCATCCCCTGTTCGGTCATCATTTAGTCTATCACTTTGCAGCCGGGACTCCAGAGCCTCCATTCCTACAGAGTTTCATTTAATTCTCATGAGCATGCTGTCATATCGGGGCTATTACAACTGTTCCAATTGACCAAGGGGCAAACAGGCTCAAGAGACAGGGGCATGCAGCTGGAGAGGGCAGGGGTTCAAACCTGAAATGCTTCGACTTGAAAGTCATGTTCCTGCACACGTCTGTGGCCTGTGCCCCTTTCCAGGCATGCACGCAAATGGCAGGGCCCGGCCCTTTTGCTCAGAGCCCCCTTTCAGAGGCGGCCTCCACTCTGCTCACGCCCCGCCTCCCTTCTCATCCTGGCAGCTTCCTGGTGCTCCCAGCTCTGCCCAGCCCTGCCCTGCCCTGCCTGCCCTGANCCTGTGCCCCTTTCCAGGCATGCACGCAAATGGCAGGGCCCGGCCCTTTTGCTCAGAGCCCCCTTTCAGAGGCGGCCTCCACTCTGCTCACGCCCCGCCTCCCTTCTCATCCTGGCAGCTTCCTGGTGCTCCCAGCTCTGCCCAGCCCTGCCCTGCCCTGCCTGCCCTGACTCAGTCTAGCTCTTCCTTGTGGGCTGCCAGGGGCCGCCTCCCGCCCGCCCGCCCGGCAGGTCTGGCAGGTGAGTGATTCACGCACCTGGGCCCACTGCACGCCCTGCGCGGGGAGCCAGCGGACGTGACCTCCAGGCTCCGGCCAGCCCAGCCAGCCTCTGCGACAGACGAGACCCTTCCCTGCCGCCGGGGACTGCGCCATTACCTGCGCTCCCTTCTTCCTCGGTCGGAACTGGACTGCACAGAATCCAGGTCAGGCTTTTGGGCTGTAAGCATCTTGGCCTCTCGCTGAGTCGGAGCAGGACGCTCTGGAGGTCACTGGGTGTGTGTTTCGGTCTCTGCTGCTGTTGACACCCCTGGGCTCCGGGCTCGGGGACACCCTGCTCCCTGGCAGGTGGCGGTGGGGCTGGGAATGGCTGGTGCTGAACTCAGGGAGGAGGACTCTGCTGAGGGCCTCAGTGGACATGACCCTAACCCTCGTGGTCAGGTTGAGGGGAAGCCTGGCCTGCATGTGTGTGCAGTGGGAACCTTCCCCAGCTCCCTTCTGGGGATCAGAGTGTGACCCTTGCGGCTGGATCCGACCTAGTTCAAACGCGTCAACTGCCTGCTGGGCAACCTGGGGTCGAAGGGGAGGCAGCGACTGCAGGCCACGCCGCGGTTGGGGGGGCGTCGGGGCGCGATGTGCCCCGGGCAGCGCCTGCTCCTCGCCTGCCTCGTCCTATCCTGACTGCCTTAGCAGGGAACAAGGCACTGCGTGCAGTTTCACGGGGGCGATTTCATGAGCTCGTAGTTGGAAATCGTTTAAAGGTCACCCCAGTGGCCTGGCCCCGAGTCTCTGACAGGTGGCCGTTCAGCCCCTGCTCGATGATCTCCGGCTTTGGAGAGCTCACCGCCTTTGGAGGCGGCCTTTCATCTGCATGCTCGTTGTCCGCCGAGGGCTGGCATCACGCTTGCTGGGCGCTTCCTTTGTGCCAGATGCTTTGCTGAGGGAGTGAGTTACATGGATGAGCTCATTTAGTCTTTCCAACACCCCGTGAGGTAAGTCTTATTATTATCATCCCTGTTCATAGCTGAGGAAACAGGCCCAGAGAGGTTAAGTAACTTACTCAGGGTTTCCCAGCTTCAACAAAGGGAGCTGAGATTCGAAGCCAGACAAGCCTCGTTCTAGAGGCCAGCTGACTCCTCGGCTCCATTTCTCGGCCGTGGCCAGGCGACGAGGAGGCTTCCCAGGGCAGGAGTCGCGCTGAGCAAGCATGGGGAGGCTGAGGTTTGGCCTGGGGGCTTCAGACGACTGTGGTTTCTCTGGCTGACCTCTCAGGGGAGGGGTGAGGCTCAGAGCAGCGAGGTGACCTACTTGAAGGCTCAGAGATGGCGGAGAGTCAGACCCTCCCCCCGATTTCAACAGAGTGTACACCTCCCCCAGCCAGCCCAGAAGATCCTGGTATGTCCAGATCCTCAGGGGTGTCTGCGTGAGCCTGCTTCCCTGGGTTGTAGCCCTGAACCAGCGTCTCCTGAGGCTCATTCGGGGACCACCCTCCCTTCCATCCCCCTGAGTGCTGAGTTCCCGGGCATCAGTGCCACCCGCCCTGCCAGCTGGGTCTCCTCAGTCACTGGGGCTTCAGGGGCTTCAGGGGGCGACCGGCCCTGCCCCATTCCTGCCCCCCCAGAAGGTGAGGAGAGCCCCTGCGGTCTCCTTTCAGGCCTGGGACAGTCACGTGGGGAAGAGGTCCCCGGGTAACGCCTTCTGCCCTCCCTCCTGGCCACGATGATAACAGCAACAGCTCTGCTGCCTCCCGGGCCTGCCCCCGCGGCTCCACCTCCACCGATCCGGCGCTTGCCACATGCTAAGCTCGGAGTCAGGCGGCCCCCATGTCAGGGCTCGTTCAGGTCTGAAAACCCCCATTTGACAGATGAGGAAGCTGAGGCTCAGGGAGGGGAAGTCACTTGCCCAGGGTCGCACAGCTGACCAACGGCATGGAGATCAACAGCAGAAAGTGGAAAGCTCTCATCCTCCAAAGTTGCGTGCTGAGTTCATGGGGCAGCCAGGGCTGGGTCCAGCGTGGTCGACTTCAGATTTCACGCTTCTGCCACGTGGCACCTCTGGGCTGGGCTGTGCTGTGGCGGGGCTCGAGAACCAGGAGGTCTGATCGTGTTCTGCTTCTGAAGAGTACAGGACCTGGGGCGAGCCACCCAGCCTCTTCTGAAGAGTACAGGACCTGGGGCGAGCCACCAGCCTCTGGGGGCCCGGGCCACCCCTCCCTGGGGACAGGAGCTGGCCACTTCTTTCCTGAGAATTCCCTGAGGACTGCGGGCTGTAGTCACGGCTGAGAAAGCCTTGCACACCTGGACACGGGGAGCTCCTTGGTGGCCTAGTGGTCAGGATTCGGGGCTTTCACTGCCCCGGCCCCGGTTCAGTCCCTGCTCAGGGAACTGAGGTCCCTCAAGCTGCACAGCACAGCCACAAACAAACAGAAAATGAAACAAACAAGCAAATCTTGACCCCATGCATATGCAGAGAGTGAGTGTGAGGAGAGGTGACTCTCTCAGCTGCGTCTCCCGGCCCCACTGTGCCTGGGGCAGCCTCGCTGCTGAGTTCCCACGGCCGCCTCGGGGTGCAGAGCACAGCCGAAACTCAGGGCCATGAAGCCACAGGCCGAGCAGGCGGGGCAGCAGGGCTTTGTTCCCAGAAGCGAGCCCCCCATCACGATGAGAGGCAGCTCCTGGGGAGGGGGATCTCCCAGGGTGCCCAGGCCGGCCCTTTGGTCTCAGGAGATCAGACTTGCAGGAGCGGTCCGGGTGCTTAGGGGGTGGATCCCAGCTCAGGCCACTCCTGTCGGGAAGGGCAGAATGAGGGGGACCGCCCTCCCCCATCCTTCCTGCTCTCAGGGACAGAGGCGGCCCTTGTTCCAAGGGGACAGGAGAGGAGGGAGCTCTCCTGAGCCTTCCGAACCTGCCCTGCAAGGAGCCCTGATCCCGCCTCCTGGCCTGGCTCAGCCCCTGCAGAGAGCTGGGAGGGGGGCCGTGGGGTTGGGCTGCCTTCAGCCCACTTCCTCCCTCCCCACCTTTCCCATCCTCTGCTTTTCCTCCTGAGCGGCGTCGTCGTTACATCTGATAAGCAGCTCTCCGTTCTACCCGATAAGCGGGGTTCCGAGGCCCTGGCTTGTTTGAGACCGCTAGGGTGGGGGGGCGCCCCAGACTGGGAGCCAAGAGGTGGCCGCTGCACCCACTCCACTCATCAGGCCCGGAGCCGCCTTGAGCAAAGCCTTTACCCTCTCTGGGCCTTGGTTTCCCCTTCGGTGAAAGGAAGGGTTTGGCTTGGAACATCCCGCAGGGCCCTGACAGCCGGAAAGGCTCTCACTTGCTTGAACGGGGGCCCTGAGGGGCTGTCCGAGATTCCTGCCAGCTCTCCCCAGGACCCGCGTGGTCCAGGGAGCACGTGGACATGGGGACCGTTCGCTTCTGATACAAGGAGGACCCGAATGCGTGTGAGCGCGCTAAGTTGCTCAGTTGTGTCCGACTCCTCGCGGCCCCGTGGACTGCAGCCCAGCAGGCTCCTCTGTCCGTGGGATTCTCCAGGCCAGAGCACCGGAGTGGGTTGGCATTTCCTCCTCCAGGGGATCTTCCTGACCCAGGGATTGAACCTGCATCTCTTGCACTGGCAGGCAGGTTCTTTACCACTAGCGCCACCTGGGAAGCCCGCGGAGGGCTGGAGTGCACTCCGTCAAAACCCTCTCCCACTCTGTCCCACTGAATTTCTGGAATAAACCCAGGGTACCAATGTTTGTCTGACCACAGGGGAGAGGCTGTCTGAGGCTCTTCCCTTCTTGTTGTTTGTAGAAAAAGTCTATCCTTTGGGGTGAGAAATTGTGTTCAAATCCTAGCAACGTCCCTCCTGACTGCGTGACCTGGGGCGAGCTGCACCGTCTCAGCTGTTGCATCTGAAGAGAAAGACGATAACACTGAGCTCACCGAGACCTCTTGAGGGCGGTGAGTTCCCCCAGGTGGAGCACTTGACCCACGAAGGGCAGATGCTCACCAAAAGGGCTCACCTGTTCCTGGCACCACAGCTGTCTGGTGCCTCGTGGCTCCAGAAAGACAGGACGCCTCGGGGCGCTTCCGGGACCTCGACGCCGCATTCCCTGCAGATGGGCAGGTGTCTCCAGCTGTGACAGCGTGATGAGGCCCTCCTTCTGGTCACCCTCTTCCTCCCTTTTTTTTTTTTTTTGTATTTGTTATTGGAGTAGAATTGTTTTGTGGCCTTTTTATAATGTTCATGGTGTTCTCACTGCAAGAATGTTGGAGTGATTTGCCATTTCCACCTCCAGTAGACCATGTTTTGTCAGAACTCTTCACTATGACCAGTCCTCCTGTGCACAGCGTGGCTTGTAGCTTCGTCGAATTACGCAAGCCCCTTCACTACGACAGAGCTGTGATCCATGAAGGGGTCATGAAAGGTAAGAAAGAGAAGCTATGGCAAACCGTGAGAGTGTGTTAAAAAGCAGAAGCCTCACTTTGCCAATGAAGGTCCGTATAGTCGAAGCTAGGTTTTTTTCCAGTAGTCACGTACGGATGTGAGAGTTGGATCATAAAGAAGGTTGAGCACCAAAGAACTGATGCTTTTGAACTGTGGTGTTGGCGAAGACTCTTGAGAGTCCCTTGGACAGCAAGGAGATCCAACCAGTCAGTCCTAAAGGAAATCAACTCTGAGTATTCACTGGAAGGACTGATGCTGAAGCTGACACTCCAATACTTTGGCCACTTGATGTGAAGAGCTGACTCATTGGAAAAGACCCTGATGCTGAGAAAGACTGAAGGCAGGAGGAGAAGGGGACGACAGAGGATGAGATGGCTGGATGGCATTCCCGACTCAATAGACATGAGTTTGAGCAGGCTCCAGGAGATAGTGGAGGACAGAGAGCCTGGCATACTGAATCCAGGGAGTTGCAAAAAGTCTGACATGACTGAGCAACTGAGCAACCACATGATTGTTTACGATGTGCTCGTTTCTGCTGTATGACGAAGTGAATCGGCCACACGCACGCATATCCCCTCCCTCCCACCCTCCTCGCCCTAGGTCATCCCAGAGCACCAGGCTGAGCTCCCGGTACTCGTAGCAGCTCCCCACTAGCTGTCCATTTCACACACGGTCAAGGCCACTTTCCAGTTCATCCCCCCCTCCCCCCGTCGTGTTCCTCTTCCTCTTTCTTAAAGCTGCTCTGGAAACTACACAACTGTGTAATAGCGGGGAGGGGGCAGCCTGCTGCACAGTGACAGCCCGCGTGCGGCTGACTCAAAAGACTGATCAGAATTCACAAAGTATGCGGGTCTGTGGGTCAGGGTGAGACCTCAGTTAAGTGGAGAGCGAGCCACCTACAGCTCAAGGCTCCTGGAGGGGCCCCTGAATTCTGAAGACAGCACCAGGGCAAGGGTTGGGGCCGCCTTCGCTCAGACCCCAGGGTCTGGCCCAGCTCTGTTCCTCAGCTCAGCCCTGGAGCCACAGAGCGGGCAGCTTACTGCAGAGGGCACACTGCATGGCGGCCCCTGATTCAGAGACATGGGCTTGGGGGTGGAGCAGATGGAATTTCCTGGCCATTGGTGGCTTCTGGGAAAGGGGGAACGTGCCTGATCAGTTCAGAGAGTCGCTCAGTCGTGTCCGACTCTTTGCAACCCCATGGACTGCAGCACACCAGGCCTTCCCGGCTGTTATCTCAAAACTCATTACCGAAAAGATTTTTTTCCCCTTCCCCTAAAGATCAGCATATTCTTCTCCACTTTTCCTGGAATCCTGGCCAGGGGATTTTCCAGTTAGCAGAAAAGCCACACCCACCTTCCTCCTGCTTCACTGAGGGGGTGAGCGGCTGGGAGTGGAAGAGTTACCGTCCTCTAGCTCTGCTCCTCCGGCTCAGCAGCCGTATCCGTCCCTCCATCGTCCCTCCACCCGCCCATCCAAAGGCTGCTTCCTGAGCGTCTCTCTCTGCTGCACACTGCATTCTGGAGACACAAATCTGCAAAACAGACATCCTACCCTTAGGGAGAGGATGGAACGGCAGGGGTGACAGACGGTTTAGAGAATTCAGTACCTGGGGAGCTATGGCCTTATCTGTTCATCAGCTTCCCTATCTGTTGCATGGGATGATCGTAGTCCCTACCTCCTGGTATTACTGTGGCGCTCTGATGAGATGACACACGCAAAGAGCTGGCCCAGTGCCTGGCATGGAGTAAGATGCTCAGTAAGCGTTAACCGTGAGAACGATGCTCATGAGCGTGATGAAGGCAATGATGACTAAGCTCACGGGAAACAGTGCCTGGCACTCACGTGAGCAACCGTGCACATCCGTGAGCAACTGTGCACATCTGTGAGCTGTTCTAGGCAGGCTGGCTTTCCTTGGCGGCAGCAGCAGGGAGCAGGGGAAGGTAAGCAAGGTCAGGACCCGAGCCAGCTTCTCAGGGTGGGGCAGTCCCTGAGTCAGTCATCTCCGCAAAGAAGCCATAAGCGCTGGCCATGCCATCCGGTGGCGGGGGCTGGGGGTGGGTGTGAAGGCTTCTCCGGGAGCTTGGGCTGGTGCAACTGCCGGTCTGGTTGGTCCAGTTAGGAGCTGCTTGTGAAGCACCTTAGGGTGGAACCAGCCATGAGACCAGGAGCTGGGGCCTGCCTCTGCAGGGCTGGGGCAGACTGTCCGGAAAGCTCCCAGAAGCTGAAAGGGCAGCCGGGCAGCAGAGGCGGGATGAGCCCCAGCGCCGAGGGCTTGGGGCGGGGTTGCTGTGGATGCTGTTCCAGGGAGGGCAGCCAGAGATGGTCAGGGGTCTCGCGGTTCCCCACGGGGCTGACGGGGGCTGACGATGGCAGTCTTACTCACTGCTGTACCCCCAGCTCCCAGAACAGAGGCAGGAAATTCTTAGGCACCTAACTGGGGAGCAGAGTCGAATGCATGCTGTGTGATCAGGCCGCCCAGGATGGCTGCTGTCTGGCTCTCCGAACTTCCCTGGCTTGACCTGTCCCTGCTTCTCCTGCCCCTACTCGCATGGCTGACTTTCCTCTCACTCACAGAGCCTACACACTTGTCCCCTGGCCCAGTTAGTGGCTCCTGATCGTCAGATCAGAACATCTCCATCATGGCTGAACAAAGAAACTGAGGCTCAGAAAGGGGAAGTGCCCCTGGCAAAGAGGCATGAGGGGCGTGATCCTCTGCTGGTTTCTGGGTCACTGGTAAGCCATCCTGACATCAGTTCCCCACTAAATAGGAACCTCTCCCTCCCAATCCCTGGGGAGCGAGACTGCAGCAGGTACTGCCTGCCGTCAGCCGCACACAGCGGGGTGCTGCTCCAGGATCCCGCTTCAGACGTCTGAGATCGCCCATCTATTAAGCCACTGATGTTTGTCACTGACTCTGGGCCTTTCTCTGGTCTTGAGGCTGGGCTGGTACAGGGCTTCTCAGCCTGTGGGGTGCAGCCCAACACGCACCACGACTGTGTTGGATGGTCTGGTTTAACCACCAAGCGGGTTTGGCATAGGAAGCCGTAGTCCTGGAATCCATAGAAGTGGGTCAGACCCTAGCACCCTGCCTACCAGCTCTGTGGGGCCGTGAACAAGGCATTCCCCTTTCTGAGCCTCCGTTTCTTCATCAGCAAGACAAGAATTGCAGTATCAGCCTTGAGGGTTGCTAGGTAGACAGGAGGTGGTGAAGGGATTTAGAATTGACGGCTGTTGTCCTCTTCCATGCATCTGGGGTGACGTCCAGAGCTGTGGGTTAGGACTGTGGGACTGGCTGGTGGGGATGGAGTGTCTGCCGAACTCTGCCGAACCCCGCATTATGAAGTCTTGGGGAGGTGCGGTAGCTGGAGGTGGATGGACCCAGAAGCCATTGCTCGCTTGCTGTGTGACCTTGGATGGGTTGCCTACCTTGCTGTGCCTAAGTTCCTCATGTGAAAAAAAGGGGACCTTGAAAGCAGCTATTCTAGAGCATTCTTGCAAGAGTAATTGGGGTCATATGTGAAAGGCACAGGGCTTGGCATAGCTCGGTAAAGGGGGATTTCCTGCTCTGTAAAGGGAGCTAGCTTGACCACTGGTGGCGTTAGTGGGGGAGTGGGGTGAAGGGGCTTGGCGAGCATGCATGTGAGGCACATGAGGGGCTCTGGTCTCCCCGAGGGAGGGGCTGGGGTCCGTCCCTGATGTATCGGGAGTCTCAGCCTGCTGTGTCTCTGCCGACAGATGGGAAGGTGGCAGAGCCGTCCTGTGAAGGCGCTGAGGTCCTAGCAGATGTCCGCTTCCAGGCAAACCCCCTGAGAAACGCATTGGACTTCATCTCTTGGGGGATCTTAGCCCGAGCCCACAGGGAATGGGGCGAGGAGCAGATTTTGAGGTTAAATCTCAGCTCCTCCGCTCTGCCATGCTGTGACCCTGGGCGAGTCACTTAACCTCTCTGGGTCGACGTCCGTGTTCGCGGACCCGGACAAAGCCACCTTCCTTGCAGGGCTCCCTGGAGGCCGAGCACACAGTGGATCCTCTGTAAAAGGGGTGATCTGTGCAGGCTCCACAGAGGGCGAGGGAGTCGATGTTAAGGAACGCTGGGGCGGGTCCAAAAACCCAGTCTATGAAACTCCTGCCTGCAGCTTCTGTTGTGCTGCTAATGGGAGTTTATGTGAAGGACACAGCGGGATAAGGGCCCATTGTTCCGGGTGGGGATGGTTTTATGACTCTTAGAAAGCGCCTTTCATCTGGGAGACCAGGGAGCGTATGGAACCTCCCAGCCCTGGGCGGTGAGACTGGGGGATGCTGAAGGCCCCGGGGCCAGCAGCGCCCCGTGCTGTCTGTGTCCAGCCCCCTGGACGTGGGTGGCCATCACCCCCAGCGGTTGTTTTGGGAGGACTTTGAGACTACATCCCTAAGGAAAAGACCTACTCAAACTGTCCTCTCCCTTACCCCATGGGCCAGAAAGTGGTAGCTCAGGAAAGTCATTTCCTTCTCTACCTGAGCCCCCGGAGCCACCTCCAGCTGTGGCTGTGCCTTTGACTTTAGCGCGTGTGCGTGCTAAGTCGCTTCAGTCGTGTCCAACTCTTTGCGACCCCATGACTGTCGCCCACCAGGCTCCTCTGTCCTTGGGACTCTCCAGGCAAGAAGACTGGAGTTGGTTGCCATGCCCTCCTCCAGGGCATCTTCCCCTCCCGGGGAACAGACTGGCATCTCTCATGTCTCCAGCACTGGTGACACCTGGGAAGCCCCACCTCAGGTTCTTTCCCTACAAGTACGGGTCTTGCCTTGCAAGGAACCTAGAAGGCAGTGAGGGGACGGCTCAGTGCATCCCAGCTCCCTTCAAAATGCCTGTCCTACTGAACAGGGACAGCAGTGTTATGGAAAGAGGTTTCATTTTGGTAAGACAGACCCCATCGTCCTCATTCATAATCAAAATGTGATCCAGCATCTCTTAGAGAAGAGTCTGTGATTGGTCTGATGACATGGGAAATAAGAACTAGCTGCTTTATGCACACTTTCTCATTTATACTGCCTGTGCGAAGGTGGTATCTAGGCCTGGGAAGTCCACCTTCCCATCTACCCGTTTCTTTTCTGATCTGCTACGAGGCTGGGCTGATGGCAGTAGGGCTGGACTGGGAGGCAGAGGCAGGAGCCCTGGGCTCTCATCCTCGCTGTGTCATCAGTTTGCTAAGCAACCGTGGCAGGTCGCTGAGCTTCTCTAGCCAACGGGAGACAGCACTGTGCCCTGGTCCTCCCCCGTCACCCGCTCTACAGTGGAGCCCAGGGAGAAGAGTCCCAGTCCCACCCAGATGCAGCATCCGTGATTATGCTTACTCAGTGGATCCTGCACCACCAGAATGCTCGGCGAGTGTGAAATTTTGGTTAATTGAATGTTCTGGGACATGGAAACAGTCCCAGAAATCCTTTTTGTTCCTTTTGTGGCTATTGAAAGCCACTCGCTCATCTATTTAGCAAATATTTGCCTCGTGCTTCTGCTCCATCGGGCTCTGTCCCAGGTGCTGGGGACTCCAGCCTGAGTGAGGCAACAGAGTCCCTGCTCCCAAGGACTCACACGCCAGGGGAGCTCATGGGGCAAATCCCGCACAAAACACTGCAGGAGGGCGAGGGGGAGACTGTAGGGCGCGATGGGAGCCCGGGAGCCCCGTCTCGGGCTCTGGAGAGCAGATCCTTGAGAAGGTGTGGTCTATGTGGAGAGCATCCAAAAGCCACAGTGTCTTGGGGGCAGGGGCGGGGGGATGCGGTGTGGAACAATAACGGCATTCCGGGCAGAAGGAAGGACGGCAAAGGCCCAGGGAGATGCTTGCAACTTCGTTTATGCTGCGGGGCTCAGCATGGGAAGTTGGGCAGGTGGGAGAGAAGGGATGTGCACGTGTCAGGGCAGGATGACGAAGACAGCAAGAGTGCAGGAGAACTGGCCTGGCTTGTGCCTGCCTGATGGCTCAGCTGGTAAAGAACCTGCCTGCGGCGCAGACCCAAGTTCGATCCCTGGGCTGGGAAGATCCCCTGGAGGAGGAAATGGCAACCCACTCCAGTATTCTTGCCTGGAGAATCCCATGGACAGAGGAGCCTGGTGGGCTGCCGTCCAGGGGGTCGCAGAGAGTCGGGCACATCTGAGCGACTACTCCTGGGGCCTGGCCTGGAAGGGGAGGGCTGCGGCTCATTCATTCCCGNTGGCAACCCACTCCAGTATTCTTGCCTGGAGAATCCCATGGACAGAGGAGCCTGGTGGGCTGCCGTCCAGGGGGTCGCAGAGAGTCGGGCACATCTGAGCGACTACTCCTGGGGCCTGGCCTGGAAGGGGAGGGCTGCGGCTCATTCATTCCCGGGTGTGTGTTTCCATGCTGCGATTGTCTTCTCATATAAGTGGAACATAGAGAGAAAATGAAATGAAAACACTAATTCACAGAGGGAGTCAAGGTCAGAAGGGTGACACAGGGCTGGGAGGGATGGTGACAAGTGGAAGGACACAGCTCTTTCTACGAGGCCCGGCCCTTCGGGGCCTACAGAGTGTGGCTCGGGCCGGGGTGGGGAGGGGGCAGGCATCAGCAGATCTTCAGATGTATTAAGAGAAGCCAGCAATCCAGCAGCTTATGGGAAATCTCTCAATTGTTAAATGTTGGGAGCTAATTAACAACAATAACAAAATCGCTGTGGGCAAAACAAAATGCTTCTGTAGGCTGCAGTTGTTCTACGAGCTGGTAGATTGCAATGCTGGCTCCAGAGGGTTCTACTGATAAGGGTCTGAGGGTGCTCGCTTGGTGTGCCTCTAACCTCTGCCGGGTTTTGGGGACACAATGGGAGCCTGAGGTATGGCCTCCACCCCCAAGCCTGGATCATAGCTCCCCTCAAGACAGTTCAACTGCCCTGGAGACAGTTCAAGTCAGTGCCTGCCCAGAATCAACTAACAGAAACAAGAGTGCTAACGGGAGCAAGTAACCAGAGGATGAAGAGCTGGAGAGCTCAGGGGGAGAGGCGGCTGGGGAACAGGGCCACGTGGAGAGGCGTCCTGGAGGTGCTGGGCCTTCCGCTAGATCTGGGAGGAGGGTAGGCTTCAGTGCAGCCAAACATGGGACAGGTATTCCAGACCAGAGGACTCAAGAGGGCTCAGGCCCAGGAGGGAAACAAGCCAGCCAGGGAGGGGGTTGGAAGAGGTCTGAACGGTTGTGGATGCAGGTCCAGGGGCTTGTACTGGTTCTTTCTGTGCCAGCAGAATCTGAATGTCTAAATTCCGGTCCATGAGCTCTGAGGTCACCTGATAGACACCTGAAGATGTCCTTGCCGCTTTTCTCGCATTCCGGAAGCCTTCCCCCACTGTTTATTTGTCCCAGGAATGGACAGTCCAGAAGTAGGGGGACCTTGCCCGTTTTGCTCCAGGATGTCTCCTGTGCACCTAGAATGAGGTCTGGAAACATAATAGTTGCTCAGCCGTGTCCGACTCTGTGTGACCCCACGGACTGCAGCCCACCAGGCTCCTCTGTCCATGGGATTCTCCAGGCAAGGATACTGGAGTCGGTAGCCATTCCCTCCTCCAGGGGATCTTACTGACGCAGGCTCTCCTGCATCTCAGGCGGATTCCTTACCATCTGACCTCCCGAGGAAGCCCGGCACACAGGAAGTGCTCAGCCGAGACTAACTGGCTACACACTCTGAGCCGTGCTGCCCTAGGCCCGAATACTGGAGTCGGTAGCCATTCCCTCCTCCAGGGGATCTTACTGACGCAGGCTCTCCTGCATCTCAGGCGGATTCCTTACCATCTGACCTCCCGAGGAAGCCCGGCACACAGGAAGTGCTCAGCCGAGACTAACTGGCTACACACTCTGAGCCGTGCTGCCCTAGGCCCGGGGGTTAGGGTGACTCTGTGAACAGCTCTTAAGACAAGCTCTATGGGGTTCATGTTCTCGTGTGAAAATGGACAATAAAGAAGCGACCCCAACAATGAGGAAGATGGTTTCAGAGAGCGCGGACTGGTGTGGCCTGTCTCGCTTGAATGCAGAGGCCTGTTATCCGTGCCTCCTCCTTGTTGAGGGGGCAGGGCGGCGGTCTCTCTGGTTCCCTGTTTCATTACTAGCCCCTAAGACTGGTGCCTGCCAAACAGGGAGTCGTTAAAAGAAAAAAATGTTTTTTTTTTTTTCCTGGTTGTTTGAATGAATAAACACAGGCCAACACAGACTCCAGCCTGCATAACACCTGTGCCCTTTGGAGGTTGCAAAACTCATCATTATCAACCCGAGTAATTGCTGATAAGCCTGAGTGTGAATTTCTTTGCAAATTGAGAGGTAGCAGGGCAGTGTTTANTTTTTTTTTTCCTGGTTGTTTGAATGAATAAACACAGGCCAACACAGACTCCAGCCTGCATAACACCTGTGCCCTTTGGAGGTTGCAAAACTCATCATTATCAACCCGAGTAATTGCTGATAAGCCTGAGTGTGAATTTCTTTGCAAATTGAGAGGTAGCAGGGCAGTGTTTAACAACAACAGGGATAATCTTAATTAATGGCCTGATAACTGTAATTAATTGCATCATATCCGGAGGTGTCTTTGGATTTCTGAGGGGGAGTAACTAGTGTTTGGCAGCTTTGGGAGCTGGAAGGGAGAGGTGTGCTAGGATCTCGGGTCTACCACTTCCTTGCTGGGTGGGCTTTGCCAAGTCACAGCTCTAAGCCGCGGTTTTCTCATCAGGAAAATGGAGCCGCATGGCAGGCTGGATGCTAAGCTCAGAGCCCTCACTGCCTGCCGCTGCCAGTGTTGTGGTCCTGAGGCTGTTACCAGAAACGTGTGCAGGGCTGGTCGGAGCCCTCAGGAGGCCCCTCTGCGGCTGAGACTGGATGCGGGCCATCGCAGGTCTGCCTTCTCGTCTGGGGCCAGCCCAGGCATCCTCGCCCCTCGGGGGAGAGCCCGGGGCAGACTCCTGGAAGGAGAAGCAAGACTGGGAGGCCCGGGAGGGCGAGGGCACGCGCGGCGGGCGCTGGAGGGGCGGGGGCCCGCGCGACCCGGGGCCTCTGCGGGCGGGAGGGATGCGAGCCGCGCGGCGCGGCTCCGGGCGCCCGGCCCGCGGGGGTTGAGCGGTGACCTCACCCGCGGCCGCGCGGGGCCCGGGGCGGCGCCGGGC
>SJYX01022979.1:40944-55887 GCA_006410675.1 Oreotragus oreotragus
TGAATTTTAAGTCAGCTTTTTCACTCTCCTCTTTCACTTTCATCAAGAAGATGTGTATAAGAGACAGGGATAATGGGGGGCGGGGGGTCGGGGGCGAGAGCGGGTGCGTGTCAGCCCGAGGCGGTCAGGGGGCCTCTCTGAGGGGAGGCATTTAAGCTGAGTCTTTTTAAAAAAATGTTTTATTTTCAAATTTTTGGGCCACACCACGTGACAGGTGGGATGCTAGGCCCCCAGTCAGGGATCGAACTGTGCCCCTTGCTTTGGGAGTTTGGAGTCTTAACCACTGCACCCCTGGGAAGTCCCCAAGCTGAGTCTTGAATGACAAGGGGACCCCTCCCCCTGCACAGAGCAGAGAGGAGAGTTCCAGGCAGGGGCACAGGAGATGCAAAGGCCCCGAGGCCAGAATGATCCGGCTGGTTTGCAGCAGGCGAGGGGTCGGAGCAGTGTGAGAGGCCGTGGAGGGCCCTTCGGATCACGGATCACGGCAGGAGGTTGGGATGGTTAATCCAGGTGCGACAGGAAGCCGTTGGCAGTTTCCCTTTAGTTACCCGTGAATACTTTATTAATGAAATATGATCCCCAAGATTTCAGCTATTAACAGCGCAGGAAAGAATTTTACCTTTTTTCAGATAATTTATTCAGAAATAAACTGAGTGCCTATGACATGGAAGCTCTGGGGTGGGTGCTGGGGGGTGAGGGCCTCACGCATGGACGGGAAAGGGGAAGCCCTGTCTGCAGGTGGCCGTGTGCCCCCAGCCGTCCCTCCAGCCCTCCACGGCCCGCTGGAGCCTCATGGGCTCCGAGCTACCTCGAGGAAGGGCCCTCTGGCTGCAGGGGGAGAACACGGGCCCAGGAGAAGCGTGAGCGTGGCCGGGGTGTGAGTGGAGGCCACGGGGCTGGAGAGTTGTTGCGTTCAGGTTGCTGACCAGAAAAAGCGTCGGCTGGAATTTCGGGTGGGTTGGTCATGGGTGGCCACCGCTTCCCTGGTGGTCAGACAGTAAAGCGTCTGCCTGCAGCGTGGGAGACCTGGGTTCAGTCCCAGAGTCAGGACGATCTCCTGGAGAAGGAAATGGCAACCCACCCCAGTATTCCTGCCTCATGGACAGAGGATCCTGGGGGTGCAAAGAATCGGACACGACTGAGCAACTTCATTTTCCTTGGTCATGAGGTGAGGAGAAGAGAGGAATCAAGAGGAGTCAAAACTTCTAGAATCTTCTTTTGAGTGTCTAGGTGGGTGGTGATGTGATTACAAAAAGTCGTTCAGAGGAGGCTGGAAGCATAGCTTTGGAGAATCCAAGAATCCAGTTGGGTTCAGATTTGGCTGAAAAGTCCAGGTGCAACGTGGGGGCCCCTTGGTTGGGTATCATTAGCATAGAGACGGCTCAGGGGTAGGGGGATCCTGGGGTCAGGGGGATCCAGGCGGCTGGGCACTCCGGGAAGGGAGAGGGGGTGTCCGGGACGCCGGCACGACGCCTGGGACCGCCGCAGTGCAGAGCGGGTGGTCGCCAGGGCTGCAGGCTGTTGAGAGAGCAAGTCAGACCGGACGGAAGCATAGGGGCTGTGTGGGCCTCTACTGCAGGAGCACCTTTGGAAGACAGATGGGGCTGGAGTCTGAAGTGGGAGTGGCTGAGGGGCCAGGAGGGGACCAAGCGCCGGGATGCTGGCCAAGAAGAGGGGTTGGGAAAAGCTGTCCCGGGGAGGGAAGTGGGGAGCCCCCAGGCGTGGTTTGTGCTGGGGCCAGGCCCGCTTCAAGAGGCGACAAAAACAGAGAAAGTTGGTTTTACCTTTTTGGCTTCACCGTGGAGCATGTGGGATCTCAGTTCTCTGACCAGGTGTGAAACCTGGCCGTGCGTGAGAAGGTGCAGTCTTACTCTGGACTGCCGAGGACGCCCCCAGGAGCCTGCTCTTCAGGCAAACGAGAGAGAGTGGTCCCCGGTGTGACGGAGCAGGGGTGCCGGGCTGAGGCGCTGGGCCCCCGATGGGACTTCAGTCCCATCGCTCAGTCGTGGCCGACTCTGCGACCCCATGGACTGCAGCACGCCACGCCTCCCCGTCCATCACCAACTCCCGGAGTCCACCCAAACCCATGTCCATTGAGTCTGTGATGCCATCCAGCCGTCTCATCCTCTGTCGTCCCCTTCTCCTCCTTCCCCCAATCTTTCCCCGCATCAAGGTCTTTTCCAATGGGTCAGTTCTTCACAACAGGTGGCCAATGTATTGGAGCTTCAGCTTCATCATCAGTCCTTCCAATGAATATTCAGGTCTGATCTCCTTCAGAATGGACTGGTTGGATCTCCTTGCAGTCCAAGGGACTCTTAAGAGTCTTTTCCAACACACAGTTCAAAAGCATCAATTCTTTGGTGCTCAGCTTCCTTTATAGTCCAACTCTCACATCTATACATGACTATGGGAAAAACCATAGCTTTGACTAGACGGACCTTTGTTGGCAAAGTAATGTCTCTGCTTTGTAATATGCTGTCTAGGTTGGTCATAGCTTTTCTTCCAAGGAGCAAGCATCTTTTAATTTAATGGTTGCAGTCGCCATCTGCAGTGATTTTGGAGCCTAAGAGAAGAAAGTCTCTCTCTGTTTCCATGGTTTCCCCATCTATTTCCCATGAAGTGATGGGACAGGATGCCATGATCTTAGTTTTCTGAATGTTGAATTTTAAGTCAGCTTTTTCACTCTCCTCTTTCACTTTCATCAAGAGGCTCTTTAGTTCTTTGCTTTCTGCCATAAGGATGGTGTCATCTGCCTATCTGAGGTTATTGAGATTTCTCCCGGCAATCTTGATTCCATCTTGTGCTCCTTCCAGCCCAGTGTTTCTCATGATGTAGTCTGCATAGAAGTTAAATAAGCAGGGTGACAATATACAGGCTTGACGTACTCCTTTCCATATTTGGAACCCGTCTGTTGTTCCATGTCCAGTTCTAACTGTTGCTTCCTGACCTGCATACAGGTTTCTCAGGAGGCAGGTCAGGTGGTCTGGTATTCCCAACTCTTTCAGAAGTTACACAGTTTTCCATCCCAGCTCCTTGATGGGACAAGGGATGCTTTCAGGAAATGGGAGAAGATGGGGTAGATTTGGATTGTACAGAAGGAAGGTTGGAGACAGTCCCAATGGACAGTCTCACATTTCTCAATAAAACCTTGAGCGGAGGGTGGTGAGGTCAGGGGCCACCAATTCTAACTGTTGCTTCCTGACCTGCATACAGGTTTCTCAGGAGGCAGGTCAGGTGGTCTGGTATTCCCAACTCTTTCAGAAGTTACACAGTTTTCCATCCCAGCTCCTTGATGGGACAAGGGATGCTTTCAGGAAATGGGAGAAGATGGGGTAGATTTGGATTGTACAGAAGGAAGGTTGGAGACAGTCCCAATGGACAGTCTCACATTTCTCAATAAAACCTTGAGCGGAGGGTGGTGAGGTCAGGGGCCACCAGGACTGTGAGGGTGAGCCTGGGGAGGGTGCAGGCCCCCGGGAGAGGTCATTCGATAGCCCCTGAAGGAACGGGAGAGATGCCTCTGACCCCCCTTGTGTGGCGAGAAGGGAGCAGAGAGGTCGGCGGCTGGTCTGAGATGGCTCAGTGGGGCTGAGCCCCCGTTCCCTGACTCCACGGGGTCCGTGTTCCCCAGGGCACTGGGCTCTGGGTTGCGGGACACGGGTGGCAGATGAGGGCAGTGTCTGAGCCAGTCGGGAGGCTGGTGTCCAGGGGCTTGGAGGACCCTGCGACAGAAGCTCAGCGCCCCGTCACGCCCACCTCCCACTTGCCTTCCCCAGGGGTCAGGTGCAAGGAGCCCCCTTTTCCTTCCAGACCGAACTCCGCCCCCGGGGGGGATTGACTCCCCGAGCCCTCACCATGGGTGAGCTGCGGGTGCTGTTCCTGTGCGCACTCTGCAGGGGGAGGGGGAGAGGCCTGAGAGGTGAGGTGCCCCCCGGCAGGGGGTGAGGGCACGGGCCAGCGAGCCGGCGCCTCCCCCAGGGCTGCCCAGCTTGTGGAGGAGGACTCCGGAGCTCAGGATCGGTTACCTTGTTGTCATTTGCTTGTCCTCGCGTTCCTCCCTGCCTGGTGCATTTGTGTCCCACACTTACCAGGAGCCCAGCAGACACTTACCAGGAGCCAGGTGCTGGGCTTGCAGCTAGAGATGAGTGCGATACGGTGACCACGGTGACCACGTGTCTGGGGCGGGTGTGGGGACGGGAAGGTAACTGATGGGGGGGTGGTGCGCCTGACCCGGCAGAGGTGCTCAGGGTGGGGGTGGGGGGCTGGGCGGAGCAGGGAGTNACTTACCAGGAGCCAGGTGCTGGGCTTGCAGCTAGAGATGAGTGCGATACGGTGACCACGGTGACCACGTGTCTGGGGCGGGTGTGGGGACGGGAAGGTAACTGATGGGGGGGTGGTGCGCCTGACCCGGCAGAGGTGCTCAGGGTGGGGGTGGGGGGCTGGGCGGAGCAGGGAGTTGGTGCAGGGAGAGGCGCAGGGGCTGGGTGAGTGCACTGTACCTCCCGCCTGGCAGAGGTGTGGCCCGGGGCTCCACCCGAGAACCCGCCGTCTTACTAGGAGCTCCCAGTTCAAGAGTTTCAGTCTGGGGAGGGACATGATCAGAGTGCTCAGAACTTTCTGTCCTGGGTGGAGACTGCGTTGGGAGGGACAGGCGAGGTCAGGGAGGCCTTACAGCTGTCGCAGGCTCTCTGACTCCTGGGTCATCGTTCGAACTCTGCTGCCTCCTCCGTGCTTCCCAAACTCTGCTCACTTCCCTCGACTAAAGAGGTCCCTGAGGCTCAGAGAGGTTAAGCAACTTGCCTGAGGCCACACAGCATGGCAGGGCACCCAGGTCCTGGCTCCTCAAGTGGAACAGCCAGAGTCTCAAGGGTGGAAGCAGGTGGTGAGTAGCTCGCAGAGAGGGGCTCGTGGAGCGCCGTGGGCCATCACCATCCGCAGGCCCCTCTCGCCTTTAAGTGTCGCCCTCTGGCGCCTCAGAGGATGGGTGGTGCCCCTGGGGGACCGGGGGAGGAGCTGGGTCACTGCTGGGAGCTGGGAACCTGCCTTCCCAGTAACCGGAGCGGAGTCGTGTTTAAGCAGTTTCCTGGGGCATTGGCTTCCTCCCCAGTGAGTGACTGGAAAACTCTGGGGCTGGGCCAGGTCATGTGAGGCCTGCAGGGGCCGGGGTGGTCTCAGGGCAGAGGGCGCTGGGGGGCCCGGCTGTGTGTTACTGATGCCAGGAGGAGGCCTCCTCCTGGGGGCCGGGGAGACACGGGGAGGAGGTCCCTGGGCCCGGTCACTTGGGGCGGCTGTCGGCTCTCTGGAGTCTTGCTTTACCCCACCTGTGAGGCAGGGATGACACTAAACGTGCTTCCAGGGGAGCGAAAACAGTAAGCAGTGTTTGCTGAATGTGCCGGGCAGCATCATCCTCTTGTGGCTCTTTGTGGCAGTCTCTTTAGGTTTGTAGGGTTATTATCTCCATTTTACAGATGGGGCAACTGAAGATCAGAGAGAGTAAGTAATTTGCCCAAAGTCACACAGCTCCCCAGTGACAGAACGTAAACGATGTGCCCGGCTCTGGAGCCTCCCCTTGGAGCCCCTCTGGGCCCCATCAGACTTCCTTGGCAAATCCCCTGATGGAGTCCCGAGGGGCTTCTGCTTTCTGGCCACCCCACTTCGGGGGCACCCCAAATCTGGTCCCGCCCCTTAAGCTTTATCACCAGGCCGTGGAGCCCCAGTGGCCCGAAGCCCTTGGTCATCATTTCGTGAGCTTCCCAGGTGGCTCAGTAGTAAAGAATCTGCCTGCCAATGCAGGAGACGCGGGTTCGATCCCTGGGTAGGGAAGATCGCCTGGAGAAGGGAATGACTGCTCACTCCAGTATTCTTGCCTGGGAAATCCCATGGACAGAGGAGCCTGGCAGGTACAGTCCTCGGGGTCACAGAGTCGGACACGACTGCAGGACTAAACAGCAACATCATTTCACAGCCGCTTGGGGGCAGCATTTCAGAGAGTCTCACCTGCTCTTTCATTGCGCAGGGCCTCAGGAAGAGCCCTGGGCTGGGAGCCCAGCACCTGGGTTCTACTCCCACCCCTTCCTCAAACCAGCCAGGAGAGCTTGGGCCACATTTCACCCTACCCCTGACTTCACCCTCAGCCTCAGTTTTCCCATCTGCAAAACGGGCAGATGGAGAATCGAGGGTCTCTTGATCTGCGAGGATGAGGTTCCTGGTTTCCGGGAGTCTGAGACAATCAGATGTTTGCCCCTTTTCTTCCTACTTCCCATTCTCTGTCCCTTGAGGGGAAGGGGGAGACTGAATTGAGAAAAGCTGTCAGGGAGCCGTATGGTTAGATGGCGCTTATGGTGTGAGCGCTGACGGCACCGCTGTGCACCTGGCCCGGAGCGGGCCGCTCGGTGTGTGACTGAGTGGCAGGCTCCCTGATACTGGGGAGGTGGGTGTTATTGGCCACACTGCAGATGTGAAAACTGAGGTCTACAGAGTTTGGCTGGCTTTCCCGAGGGCCACGCCATAGTTACCTGCATGCGAGGGCTGGACTTAAAGGCCCGGGGCAGCGCTGGGGGTCTTACCTGCATGCGAGGGCTGGACTTGAAGGCCCGGGGCAGCGCTGGGGGTCTGTGTGGGATCGTCTTGCCTCTCGGCCCATCATATGGAGCTTTGGGCAAAACCCGCCCTCTGGGTCCCACCCTGTCCACCCACCCTGGAGCAGTGGTGATGGGGGCCGGATCTGCAAACACTCGCTGGATGAGTCACAGTGGAGATGTTGATGGACCACGGCCGGGAGCGCAAAACCATGCTTAGTCCGCTGTTGGCCAGAGCGCAGCCTCACGGGCAGCCCGGCCCTGAAGCGCAGCCCGCCACCGTTTACAGAGTCCCGGGAGAGCTGGGGGAAGTGGGGGCTGAGGGAAGGACAGTGCGGTTTAGGACTGGAAGGGCCTTCTGGGATTATCCAGCTCCAGCTCCTGATTTTACATACAGGACATCTTAGTCTGGAGAAGGGCTGTGACCTGCCGCAGGCCCCACAGCCAGTAGCGGCAGCCCCAAGAACCGCAGAGGAGTGGGACGCTGGCTTCGCAGCCTGCCTCCTGGCTTCCTCCTCCCACTTCCTGCCCTCCCCGCCCCCCATCCCCTGGCCTCGCATCAGAAGCTCTAGAGCAAGAACAATGATAGTAAATGAGGGATTGTTTTTTATTAAGGATTTCTGCTGCAGTTTTCTTTTCTAAAATTGGTGTATAATTGCTTGGCAGTGCCATGTTAGTTCCTGCTGAACGGTGTGAATCAGCTGTGCGCACACTCATCTCTGACTTGAGCCTGCCTCCCACGCCCCGTCCCGCCCCCAGGCCATCCCAGAGCTCCGGTCCCCCGGCTGGCTGGCTGCCTCCCGTGCAGTGCGGTGCTTCGGTCCCGCCTCCCCGTTCGCTGCCCCTCCCTTCCCCTCACCGTGTCTGCAGTCTGTCCTCTGTCTTCCTGAGAGGACCCCTATCAGCACGCTGGGAGCCGTGGGCACTCTGGAGGCGGCTGCAGGCTCATCCCCCTGCCCCCGGCCCTGTGACCTTGGGCAAGGCCTGCAATCCTCTCGGCCTCCAGCTTGCTTCATCTGGGTCACGATTTAAGCAAACTCTGGAGTCGTGGCGCTTTGATTTCTGCTCTGGCGCTCCATGGCCTGACCACTGAACTCTTTTTTTTTTTTTTTTTTTTTAGTAAGACTCTATTAGCGTATTTCAGGACGCAGGTGTTCCCCCAGAACACTTGTGCAGATGGAGGTGGTGGTTTCCCGGGACGGTCTAAACTCAGGCCCTTGGACTGATGGCTGAGTTTGGGGAGCCTCCCTGCTGAGCCCGATAAGGAGCCCCCTCTCCAGTCTCCCTGGGATCCATACCAAACTGCTTCTGCTCCTTCCATTTTCTGAGGCCCCCTCCTCCCTGGAGCGCGAGGCACTTTATCACTGTCCCTGGTGGAGACGGCAGGAGCCTTCTGAGTAAAGCCATGCTGTCTTCCAGGGGCCGCAGGACTGGCTGAGGTGCCCCGCTCACCCGGAGCAGGCTCGGAGGAGGGGAGGCAGGCGGCCAGGCCGTGGAGGAGGCTGGAGCACGGGCCCCTGGCTGCTGGGCTGGCTCTGCCCCTCACTCGTTGCTGGCCGTGGACGAGACGCAGGCCTCAGTCTCCACACCCGTGCGACACGCGGCTGTGTGCAGCGCTTTGCTGGTCCCCTGCAGGGCTGATGCTCTGAGCAGTGGGCACACTTGCCGTTTGGTTTTCTTGAGCACATGGCACGCAGGCTAGCGCCCCGACCAGGGATCGAAGCTGCGTCCCCTGCGTGGAAGCACGGATTCTTAACCAGGGAAGTCCGTGGGAGTGGGCTCAGTTGGTGCCTTTTCGTCTCATGCCTTCCCTTGCTGGGTTCTTGGCATCATCCAAGATGCCCTGGTTTTCTTTTTTGACCGCGCCATGTGGCTTGCAGAATCTTGCTTCCTGGATCAGGGATTGAACCTGGGGCCAGAGTCCTAACCAGGCCACCGGGGAACTCCTAAGATGTGCAGATGGGAACTTTTCTCTCTCAAGAGGTTAGATGTGCCTGAAGGTGCCGGACGCAAGCAGGTGCCCTGAGCACCCTGGGGACCGGGATCAGCAACTCTCACACGTTCGTGCCGCCGTCGCCCCGACAGCCTGCAAAGAGTGCCCGGTCTTGAGCCTCACCCCGGGAGACTAAGCTTGTAGGTTGGGGTTGGACCTTAAAATCTACATTTTAAAAAGTCCCGCTTTCATTCAGGTTGCTCTGAAGTCAGTAGTCCAGGGGCCACACGTTGAAAAGGGCTGTTAGACTCTCCGAGTCGAAGAAGACTTAGGAGAGCGACAGCCTGCCAGGCTTGGTGACGGCTCCGTGTGACCCTTGGTCACAGCCTTCAGTCGCCAGCTACTCTGCTTCCCACAGGCTCGCGTTTCCCCAGCCTGGCTGACTATCAGAATCTCCAGGAAGCTTTAGAACAAGATGTGAACTCTCGAGTCTCACTCTTAGTGATTCTAACCCAGCAGACCTTGGCTGGGATCAGAGGTCACCGTGCTTAGAAAGCTCTCCAGGTCTTTTCAGTTGCTGGCCATTCTCTGATGCAGTAGTCTAGGCCCGGGGAAGGCATTCAGGACGTGACTGTTAGGTCAGACGCGGCCTCGGACTACATCACGTGTGCTGTAGCCTGGTGAAGGGGGCAGAGCAATCACATAGGGATGTTCAGCCAGATGGGGAGACGTGTCTGGGAAACGACTGGGCCAGACTGACTCCTGGGCAAAGCTGGCTGTGGGTGCTGTTCCGCTGCTCAGTCGTGTCCAACTCTGTGGCCCCACGGCCTGCAGCCTGCCAGGCTTCCCTGTCCTCCCCTGCCTCCCTGAGCTTGTTCCAGGTTATGGCCACTGAGTCGATGATGCCATCCAGCCATCCCTTCTCTGTCCGGCCCTCCTGGTAAATTCCAGGTTGAAGCAGAGCCCTGAGACCAGTGGCCTCGGGCCACTCCTTGTGGGCCCCTGTCGTTTTTCATTCACTTGTTATTTCATCTGCCCATCCATCCATCCATGCATCCATCCATCCGTCCATGGATCTGCTAATCCACCTGTTTCTTTATCCATCTGCCCATCACTCCTGAATCTCTCCCATGTGCTGAGGGCTACACTGGGCACCGGAAAGGCAGACGTGGAAAGCACCGCCTCCGCCCTCAAGGAGCTCACTGTCTGGTGGAGGAGTCAGAAAACAAAGCAAATGATCCCAGTCTGGAGTGTTAGCCTCTCAGAGGGGAGAGTGGCTGGCTCCCGCGGTGGGCCTCTGGCAAGATTTCCCGGAAGTGGCTTGTGTTAAGGTTCAGCATGTAGACGGGCGGGTCCCAGGCAGATGACACAGGGCACGGCTTCCAGGCCGAGAAAGGGTCGGGGGAGGCAGGCCCATCTCACGTCCGCAGCCGCCTCCCTCGGTCCCGGCCTCCCCTTCACAGGCCTGCACTGGGTTCTGGGGCCTTTTGGAAATGGATCATCATCCGAGGGGCTTGGAGTCTTCAGAGCCGGCTGCTGCAGGCAGGGCTTCTCATGTCTGTCGGGTCGTGGAAGGGACCTTCCTTTCCCCACCAGCCTGGGCCTGGGGGCCTGGGGGGCCTGGGGTCCATCACCCCTCCTGGCCCAGCTCCCTATCCTCCCACTTCACATCCCTGCTTGGTTTGAGTTCTCAGGGCCGAGTGATTCGGGCAGGCCTGATGCCCTGGAAGATTTGGGTCATAAGCAGGTGAATA
Organism: Oreotragus oreotragus; assembly: GCA_006410675.1. Taxonomy (NCBI): domain Eukaryota; kingdom Metazoa; phylum Chordata; class Mammalia; order Artiodactyla; family Bovidae; genus Oreotragus; species Oreotragus oreotragus. The sequence continues at coordinate 51,210 of SJYX01022979.1, forward strand.
TTAACCACGGAGTCTACTCCCAGGGAAAACCTGTTTGGGCTGGCTGCCTGGAGGACCGCCAGGCTCTGCGCCTCCCGCCCACCGGAGGGGTGGGATGGGCGAGCACCCTCCAGCGGGGGAAAGGGCAGGCACTCCGTTCCCCGTGACTGCGTTCGCCTGGCGCTCCTGTCCCATGGTCAGCAGCAGTGGTGTCTGGGGAGGAAACCGAGGCACAGCGAAGGCAGGAGGTCTTCCTCGGTCTGAACAGCCGGGGTCGGGGGGCCTGGAGCTGGGCCGGGAGGGTCTCCTGGCAAAGCCCTGCTTTCCACGCTGGGCTCCCAGCGGTTTCTCCACTCCTCCGGGCCCACGCCACGGTGCTGAGGTTTGCTCTCTGGCTCCGCTGAGCTGGGGGCGCAGGGTCTCCTTTTGCCAGGTGGGGGCAGGCTGGCGTGGGGTCCCTGGCAGGCAGGGCCGGGCCCAGGACACCCGGATGCAGTGATTCTGCAGGTAGGGTCCCAGGGAGCTCTTCTTCTTTGCAACATACAGAGCTCTCCTGGGGCCGGGGCATGGCTGTGGGACTGACCGCCCGGCCAATCACCTAAGCCTTCTCTTGGGGACCCTGTACAAGGGGGCCACCCAGGCCCCCCATCCCTGTCCTCCGGGAGCTGACCTGCCAGCAGGAATGAGGACGTAGGGTGGGGGCTTCAGGAGCTGGTCTTGCTAGCTTTGTGAGCACGGGCAGTGCCTTCGTCTGGCTTAGCTTCCACAGCTCCCTCTGAAAGATGGGAACTATGCCTTGTGCCTCATCAGGCCATTGTTGGGAGGAGGGGGTGAGACTGTTCCCAGAGCTCCTGGTGTAAAGTCGGTGCTCAGCTGCACACCCTCCTCAGGCCCTCAGAGGGTAGTCTTCTCAGGCTGAGAGTGACCCGCAGGTCTGAGACGGGCTTCCCGGTGAGGCCCGCAGCCCCGGAGCGTGGGGTCGACCTGCAGGCATTGGGGATGGGGTGGAAGAGGGTCCGCTCTGCAGCGGGACGGGGGGATGTGGGTCAAGCTTTGTCCAGGAGGGAGCGGGAGGCTGCCTTTGGCTTGGCCCTCCCCCACCAGCCCCGTGGGCAGTAGCGGCCCCAGACCCTTGGCCCTTCTCCCAGACCAGACAGTCAGAGAGTGGGAGAGGAAGTGACTTGTCCTGCGCTGGTGGGAATTGGTGGCAGACAGCCCGATCCCTCGCCCAAGGCCCATGGGCCCTGACGCTGCTCTGCCAGCTGCTGGGGCCGCGGCCCCCGGGCCTGCCCTGGAGCCAGCCGAGACCCGGACGTTCTGGGCCTGTGGTTCACAGGCTGGCCCTGCCTCCAGCATGCTTCGGGGGCTCCTTTCTTTGCTTTTCCCTAATAAGGTTCCCATGGTGCCCGCCCGTGCTTTCTCGGGGCCTGGAGGGGCGGTGGCTTTGCCCTGGAAACGTGTCCTGGGGGCGGGACTGCTGGACGGCCCGGGCTCAAACCTGGGGAAGTTCGGAGGGCAGCGGGCTCTCTGCTCTCCAACTGCCTGACTTCGGGCAGGTCACTGTGCTTCTCTGAGCCCCCGCTTTCGGCTTGGTTCAGTCCCACCCACATTTATTGAACCGCTGTTGGCTGCTGGGTGTGGCGCTAGGCCTTTCGGGTAGAGCAGCAAGCAGAGTCAGCCGCGGTGCTCTGGGAGCCTCGAGAGAGAGCGGCCCGTCCCGTGGGGACCGGGCTGGTCCATCCCGAAGCGTGCGTGAAGCCCCACACCCAGCTCCTGGTTTTACTAGAAGCTCCGCAATCCAGTGAGTCTGAGTCTGAGTCCGTGCCAGTGGGAGCAGTCGCTGGGCTTCCCTGTCAGTTCCTGTCACTTGGATTTCACACTTGTGAGCAGGAAAGCGCAGGACCTAATTCTGGAGGGGCGGCCTGATCGTCCATGCACGTGGGCAGTGTGAGTCAGCGTCCCGGGGGTGAGCTGAACCTGCCGTGTTCCCGCGTGTGCCCCGGCCTTAGCGAGGAGGACGTGCGACCCGGGTCACATCGCAGGCTGTTCACCCCCTGGCGTGTAGTGGGCACCCAAGTAGTGTTTGCTGAGCTAAAGAGGGGGACAGTGGCAGCCTGGGACACCTCCTAGCAGTTGGCACTCGGAAGGAGGGCCAGCTTATGAGCATCCGTGCAGCCGGGAGGGGCCTTGTCCTGGGAAACTCCACAGGACCGAATGAGGGCAGGTTTAGACCTTTCTAATGGGAGCCCACCCCGGTGGCTCAGACTGTAAAGAGTCTGCCTGCAACGCAGGAGATCTGGGTTCAATCCCTGGGTCGGGAAGATCCCCCGGAGAAGGAAGCGGCAACCCGCTGCAGTATTCTGGTCTGGAAAATCCTGTGGACGAGGAGCCTGCCCTGAGGGGTTCCTGCCAGGCCTGGCCTGATGTATGGTGGCCCTCCCCCCAGCAGAGGGGAGGGTGCTGGCTGGTACCCAGCAGGCACAGTGGGGCCTGAGTCACGGCTGTCCCTGCCTGGGGGCCTGCTCTAGTGCTGGGCTGGGGGCTTAACGGGTGAGGGGAATCCCTGATCTCTCGGGAAGCTGTCTGCCTTCAGCTCCCAGGTGGTTCCTGGCGAGAATGTTGCGCAGGACTTACCGACCTTGTGTCCCGCTGCCTTGGGAGGGGCCCGCTTACTGAGGCTCTGCTGGGGACAGCGTGGCTAGACCCCTCGCTGGGGCCTTGGCTGGAGCACTCTGTCCACCAGTCCCGCAGCTTCTCCTCTTGACGTGCTGCCCGTGGGGGCCCCGTCCCACCAGTGCCCCCCGAGTGGGGTCCTCCCGGTCCACCCGCTCACCTGAGTGCTTCCCAGACAGCAGGGGGGCCAGTGCAGGGTGCCTGCTCGAGGCTGAGGGACGAAGGTGTGACTGTCCCAGGGGTTCCAGGCACAGCCCTGCAACCAGGCGGCCTGGGGTCCAAGCCCAGCTCCCCCATGTGTTGGCTGCGTGACCTTGAGCCCTTTTCTTACCCTCCCTGTGCCTCTGTTTCCCAGTCTGTAGAATAGGAGTGATAAAAGTTCCTCTCTTGAAAGGTTGTTATAAAGATTGATGTGATCATAGGACTGAAGGGCTTGGAATCGCTCTGGGCCCTTAGCAGGAATGATTGCATGTTAGGTGTTGTGAAGCTCATTTTGGAACTTGCTCCTTGATGGCACCGGGCCTAGTGCCTGGGCCCTGGATTCCACCCACTCAGCCCTGCCTTCACGGGGGAGCTCCTGGGCCAGGCCACTGGGGAGAGGCGGATCAGGGCCGCGGAGGGGCCCCCGACTCCCACGGGAAGCCCCCTTCCGCCTCCCTCCATCCCTCCGGCTCCCCGCTCTGGGGCGTGCAGAGATGAACTGTCTGTGGTTTCGGTCACTATTTCAAGGACCATCACCCCCGTCGTGTTCAGGGCCACTCCCAGGAGGCCCCCAGGCCCCCAGGTCTCCCCCACAGAAGTCCCCCGTCTGCTTTCGACCGTGGGTGCCCAGTCGGTTCACCTTCCCCTGCTGGACCGCGAGCTTCGAGTCTCGGGGCCGCGTCCGTCTTTCTCACCACCGTGCGAGCCCAGCGGGGCTGCGCCTGCACCCAGCTCGCTGAAGGTGCTTGGTGAGTAAGCCGTGCGCCTCGGCGAGGCTGGGGGTCAGGTGGGGGGCCTCGCCCCTGGCCCGGTACAGCGCTCCGTCTGGTGGTTTGTTCATGAAGTCAGTGATGGTTGCGAGGTACCAGAAACAGTGCTGGGGGCTGAGCCCGGGAGCTGTAAGCCATGGTCCTCGCTTTGAAGAGGCTGCCCTCTCTCCCCACTTCCTGCCCCCTGCCCACGTCCTGTGTTCCGGATGCCACGCCAGGTGGAGGAGGCGCATGGAGAAGCAGGCCACGGTCTCTGCCCGCAGTCTCTGCTCCGAGATCCACAAAAACAGTGCAGGTCCTTTGCAGACTTGGAGCCTGGTATTCTCTGCCATGGAAACTGCTGGCGCTGTGTCCCTGTGACTGATAGCAGTAAGGCGACCCAGAATTAACAGGCCAGGGTCTGCTCTGATCCTCAGAGGACTTGACCAGACGCCCCATGACCAGGGGTTTCTGCCTTGGCCCCGTGGACGCCGGAGCCGGACGATTCTCTGTTGCAGGGCTGGGCTGTGTGGAGCCTCCCTGGCCTCTGCCCTCTGCATGCCACTCGCTTCCCTTGCCCTCCCAGCTGTGGCAATGCAAATGCCTCGAGATGTTGCCACATGTCCCTGGGGGGCAAAGTCATCCCCGTGGAGAACCACTGCCTTAGCTGGATCTGTGAAACTGTAATTGTGTAAGCCAAATGGAATGAAAAATTTGAAATCCAATACTGCCTCCCTCCAAAAAAAGCAAAAGAGGCAAAAAAAAAAGAGCGCCCACAACATCCCGTATTCCTTGGGTTTGGCTTAAAATCCAAACATCCGTTGGGAGGTGGGAGGGCCCTTGGAAACTGGGGCAGCTGTGAGCTTCACAGCCTCTGGGGAAATGGGCGGGGCCATCGCCAGGCCCGGTCCTCCTGTTCTGAGCAGCTACAATGTAGGGCAGGCCATCCAGTGACCACGTGGAGTCCACGGGACCAGCATCAACCCTTGGAGAGTTGACTTGGAATGTTGGACTGTTGCCCACAGTCTCAGCTCAGTTCAGTTGCTCAGTCGTGTCCGACTCTTTGCGACCCCATG
>SJYX01022979.1:59684-82676 GCA_006410675.1 Oreotragus oreotragus
TAGTGATGCTTTCTAAGGCCCACTTGACTTCACATTCCAGGATGTCTGGCTCTATCTAGGTGAGTGATCACACCATCGTGATTATCTTGGTCGTGAAGCTCTTTTCTGTACAGTTCTTCTGTGTATTCTTGCCAGCTCTTCTTAATATCTTCTGCTTCTGTTAGGTCCATACCATTTCTGTCCTTTATTGAGCCCATCTTTGCATGAAATATTCCCTTGGTATCTCTAATTTTCTTGAAGAGATCTCTAGTCTTTCCCATTCTGTTGTTTTCCTCTATTTCTTTGCACTGATCACTGAGGAAGGTTTTCTTATCTCTCCTTGCTATTCTTTGGAACTCTGCATTCAGATGCTTATATCTTTTCTTTTCTCCTTTGCTTTTCACTTCTCTTCTTTTCACAGCTATTTGTAAGGCCTCCTCAGACAGTCATTTTGCTTTTTTCTATTTCTTTTCCATGGGGATGGTCTTGATCCCTGTCTCCTTGATCCTTGATCTCTGTTTTATTATGTTCATTTATTTGTTTTTTAGGTTCCACCTGTAAGTGAAAACATGCAGTATCTGTCTTTCTCTGTCTGACTTATTTTACTTAGCACAATACCTTCCAGTCCATCCATGTTGTTGCAAATTTCATTCTTTTTTATGTCTGAGTGGTAATATTCCATTGTATATATGCCATATCTTCTTCAGGCTAAGTCACACATTCAGAATTTAGGGTCATTACAAAGAGCTGGACTTTGTAATTGCTGAATTGTGGCTCTAAATGCAGCTTTTAGACTGTCAACTGACCAAACGTGAGTTAGGCAGAAGCCTGCAGGATTTAGCACTCAAAGGCAAGGGGAGACCATCCCCCCACCTCCAATAAAGTTTAAAGGAAAGAACAGTGGAAGTGTTTTGATTGAAGGCACACCAGTTACACTCAGCACCACCAGCCGTGTGGGGTTATGCCCTCATTTTGCAGATGGGAAAATAAAGGCCAGAGAAGTTAAACAACAGCTGGGAATCAGATTCTGATTTCTCTGTCTTTCAAGTCTTATGCCTTACTGCTTTTGGTTATTATGCCAAAAGGGGAAAAGGTTAACTAAAGGTTAGAAATAAGGAAGAAATAGACTTCCAAGGAGAAAAGGTAAATTTCCTCTAACACCTGATTTTAGATATTGCTTATATTTTTAAGGCACTTTGACAAAGTCCACTATTAAAAAGGTAGAGGAGATTTTTTTTTTCTTTTTTAAAAAACTAGGGGTATTTTGTTTCATACCAATCTGCATGAACCACACAAGGGTATATTTTTTCCTCTGCTTCCACAGTCTCCCAGGAGAGCATAGACCCCTGAGTCCTTTTCCATCTTGAGGGTATATTGTTCTGTATGAAAACTTGAGCTTATAAATCAGATTTGAAGAGCTGAGTCTTTGCTCTGTAAAATTATTCACTGTGGGTTTTATCTATTTACAAATAGCAGGGCATTTTGAATTTCATTTGATTTACAGAACTTAGGATATAAGAAAGAGTTCAGGAACATATCAACTTCCAGAACTTCAGGGTCTTCCTGTAATATATTTCATACAACTTCCCATTGGTGATAATCTCTGGATGGATGGATAATAGGGGTGATGAGTGAGGCTCAGACACACTAACAGTAATAATTACCTGTGTAGGATAGTTATTCTTCCAGTGGATCTTTCTTTGTTACTAATACAAAACACTTCTGATGCTTCTGGTCACCTAATGGGTGAAGCTTCTTCCCCACATCAAGCAATTCTCCTCAGTGCCATCTGAGTGTCTACAATTTAACTCAATTTGGACATGGTTTACCCAGAGAAAGTGTCAGATCCCACAAGTTGAAGGCTGGGTCCCGCAAGACTACACCACCTGACTTCAGATGCCAATGGCAAGTAGTAGATCCCTGAGTTACCCGTGTCTTCTGTTCCAGTTGGATGAAAATCAGAAGTTCCCACAATCTCCCCCTCTCTCAGATTCCATTAATTTGTTATGTTGCTCACAGAACTCAAGGAAATATGTTATCGGCTTATTAAAGGAACTGCCATCTCTGTTGAGGTCTATCACCTTTCAGGTGCATGGATGTGCTCACCAACCTGAAAGGTCTTGAAATTTTTGTGATATATATATATATAGAGAGAGACTTCATCACATAGACACAATCGATCACTAACTCCATTTTTCAGTCCTTTTCCCTTCTCAAGGGAATGGGGGACAGGGCTAAAATCCTAAGCCTCTAATCATGGCTTCGTCTTTCTGGTGACCAGCCTTTATCCAGGAGCCATAAGGACCCACCCAAAGTCACCTTATTAGAACAAAAGATGCTCTTATTACCCAGGAAATTCCAAGGGCTTCAGAAGCTCTGAGCCAGCAACCAGGGAAAAAGACCAGCACCTATTTTCTTTTATCTCATATTTCATGGTATCCTGACTCATTGAAAAAGACCCTGATGCTTGGAATGATTGAAGGCAAAAGGAGAAGGGAGCAGCAGAGGATGAGATGGTTAGATAGCATCACTGACTCAATGGACACGAATTTGAGCAGACTCCAGGAGATAGTGGAGGACAGAGGAAGCCTGGCGTGCTGCAGTCCATGGGTGGCAAAGAGTCGAACACAACTTATCGACTGAACAACAACACGGTATCCCTCTTGAAAGTCAGTTGTGTCAGGCACCCGGAATCCTTACAGGAACCATGAATAGTTCTCATTCCACAGAAAAAAATCTGGAAGAAAGAGGCTGTGATTTGTCCTAGACAAGGAACTCATCCTCACTCTGTCTACCCAATCATGCTGCCTCTTGTGAGTCCTCAGTGCATTCAAGTCAAAGGTTAGCTGGCCAGGGGAAGAGCAGATGATGATGAGGAATGAAGGTCAAGGGCAGGGAATGTCCTCTGTCTGCAAGCTGTGTGACCAAAGCCCATACCATCACACCCAACGTCAGAAAGGAACTCATCCTCACTCTGTCTACCCGATTATGCTGCCTCTTGTGAGTCCTCAGTGCATTCAAGTCAAAGGTTAGCTGGCCCGGGGAAGAGCAGATGATGATGAGGAATGAAGGTCAAGGGCAGGGAATGTCCTCTGTCTGCAAGCTGTGTGACCAAAGCCCATACCATCACACCCAACGTCAGTATCCGCAAGCCCAGCTCTGTCCTACCTCCTTTTTTAAAATTTAATTTTTTTTTTTTTTGGTAATATGGTCCTGCTGCTGCTCCATTCCTGTTAGGTCGCTTCAGTCATGTCTGACTCCGTTCGACCCCATAGACAGCAGCCCACCAGGCTCTCCCGTCCCTGGGATTCTCCAGGCAAGAACACTGGAGTGGGTTGACATTTCCTTTTCCAATGCATGAAAGTGAAAAGTGAAAGTGAAGTTGCTCAGTTGTGTCCAACTCTTCGAGACCCCATGGACTGCAGCCTACCAGGCTCCTCCATCCATGGGATTTTCCAGGCAAGAGTACTGGAGTGGGGTGCCATTGCCTTCTCTGGGTAACACGGTCTAACTTATTGTCTTTTGTCTTCACAGGACTGTTTTTTTGCATACTATTTAAGAATCTTTAATGACAAGATCATGAAGATATCTACTAATGTCTTCTTTCTTAGTTCTATTGCTTTACCTTTCACATTTAGAGCCACAGTCTATCTGGAGTTGATTTTCATGTCTGGTTAGGATTTTGTCTCTTACAAAATGAGACAAAGCACATTGGATGATGAAGCACCATTTGTTGAAAAGACCATTCTTCTGCTCATCACACACCCAGTGCCATCACCTCCTTTTAAGATGTGTAATTGGGTCAGCCGATCTCCTCCCCCCTCCGCACTCCAAATTGAAGTTGTTAATGCACTAAAAATGCAACTGAGCTAAAATTAGTCTAGATTCACTCTCCAAAGGCCATCTTTCCCCCTCCTTGCAGAGAAAGGATTTGCATAATTTTATCCTGAGAGGAAATCATCACTCAGCCTTTTAAAAAATGAACCTCTTTAAGTATATAGTTTTGCCCTCTTCAGTCACCTTTCACAAGCTGCCTGGCAGTTCTGCTTTATGATCTTTGTTCTCATTTCAACATTGGTAATAATCCCAACAAAATGGGGAGGCAGGCAGAGCAGGAGGGGCGGGGAAGCTGGGAGTGTAAGAGCAAAAGAAAAGCAATGGGGACTTTGCTGGTGGTCCAGTGGCTAAGACTCCGTACTCCCAGTGCAGGGAACCTGAGTGCCTTCAGGGAACTAGACCCCACATGCCGCAGCTAAGAATCCACATGCTGCAGCTAAGAATCCACATGCTGCAGCTAAGATCCAGCTCAGCCAAATAAATAAATAAATATTAGAAAAAAGAAATGCAAGGGCCTCTCCCTGAAAGGCTGCACCCCACTGCTTCATCAGCCAACTGAAGTCGACAGGGGCCCCAAATTATCTTTTCAAGTGATAAAGCTATGCAGGCAGAACTCATGCAACATAAGATACCCCAGACCCACTGTCAGATGGGGCAGGCCCCTTTGTTTCTTTCAACTGTGAGCTTTTCCATGTGGAAAACGGGAATTATAATTCAGAATCTGCTCGAGAGATTCCAGTGGATCATTGTTTTTGTTTTGGGGGGAGTTTGTTTGCTTTAGGGCCGCATGAGCTTGGGGAGTGGTTATGAAAGCATGATGGTGTTTCCAAGCACAGATTCTCCCATCTTGGGTTGTACTCCCTGGCTTATTTGCTGGTTAAGTTTCTCAGTGTGTTAGTTACTAGGTCGTCATTTTCTCATTTGTTGTACCTTAAACCTCGCTTTAACTGGGACTGGATTTCCATGTGAGCCAGAGGACAGATTTCCATGTGGTCCTCGAATGAGAAGACTCCTGGAGAAGTTCCTCTGCCTGGAGTAGGAATGCAGATACAGTCTATATGTAGGGAGTTTGTATTCTAGTTTTTTTGCCCCCAGCCTGTATGTGTCCAATTGTAGGAGCTGAGTGTTTCTCAGGCAAGTAGGCCTCTCAGGTACTCTGGGGGTGATTGCCTGGGGTGAACCCCTCTCGTCCAGGTGCTTGCCCTGTGCTTAGGCTCCGTCCCTGTGTCCTGGGCAGTACTATGTAACTGCTCGTGCACCTGACTGGCCATGGATGATTTAATTTTTCTAGAGGTGAACACTTGACCCTGCTGGGCTAATTAAATTTCTTCCCTAGAATTTGGAAGAAAGGGACCAAGACTGGGGTTCGTGGGTCTGGAAGCAATGATGGTGAAAGCCAGTGACCTGCTGCTGAATCCTCAACCATGTGACACACACAGCTGTTGTTCCTTCCTTAAATATTTGATGGGTTTTACCGGTGACACCATCTGGTTGGGTGGGGACATTTTGTACTATGAATGGAATTTGTTTGATAGACATAGCAGTATTTGAGTCATTCATTTTTCTCCTGTTAGTTTTGGTAAGTTGTGTTTTTTCAAAGAACTGGTTCAGGTACTGACGTTATCGGCATAAAGATGTTAGTAATATTGCCTTAGTGGGTACATGGAGAAGGCAATGGCACCCCACTCCAGACTCTTGCCTGGAAAGTCCCATGGACGGAATAGCAGTATTTGAGTCATTCATTTTTCTCCTGTTAGTTTTGGTAAGTTGTGTTTTTTCAAAGAACTGGTTCAGGTACTGACGTTATCGGCATAAAGATGTTAGTAATATTGCCTTAGTGGGTACATGGAGAAGGCAATGGCACCCCACTCCAGACTCTTGCCTGGAAAGTCCCATGGACGGAGGAGCCTGGTGGGCTGCAGTCCATGGAGTCGGACATGACTGAGCGACTTCACTTTCACTTTTCACTTTCCTGCATTGGAAAAGGAAATGACAATCCACTCCACTGCCCTTGCCTGGAGAATCCCAGGGACGGGGGAGCCTGGTGGGCTGCTGTCTATGGGGTCGCACAGAGTCGGACACGACTGAAGTGACTTAGCAGCAGCAGTGCGTACATGCTCAGTCATGTCCCACTCTTTGCAACTCCATGTTCTGTAGTCTGCCGGGTTCCTCTGTCCATGGAGTTCTCCAGCCAAGAATACTGGAATGGGTTGCCATTTCCTTCTCTAGGGGATCTCAGGATTCCTGACCCAGGGACTGAAACTGCCTCTCCTGCACTGGCAGACGAATTCTTTACTTGTGCCACCTCAGAAGGGGATAATATTGCCTTATTGTCCTCCTAACATCTGGGGTTATATCTCCTCTTTAATTCCTAATATTAGCAATTTTGTTTTCTCTGTTTTTTCCTTATTATTTTGGGCTTTGTTAATATTTCTCGTGTTTGTTTTCCATTGTCGTTATTTCACAGATTTCTGATCTTTGTTATTTTCCTTCCTTGATTGTTTTCTTTTTCTGATTTTTTAAGGTAATTTAAATCATTAAGAAATTGGCCTATTTAAAACTCTTCTCCTTTTACTTATTGAGATATAGTTGTCATATAACATTACGGAAGTTGATTTGATGCCCTTTATATACTGCAATATAATTAGTGCTGTAGCATTAACTAAGCCTTCTATCACATCACATAATTATTATTTCTTTTTTTGGTATGAACAATTAAGATCTAGTCTCTTAGCAACTTCAAAGTTTATAATAACTTTTGTTAACTGCAATAACTATGGCGTGCATTAGATCTCCATGACTTATTTCCCCACTAATTGCAACTTTGTGCTCTTGAACATCTCCCCAGTTCTCACCACCCCACCTCCCTGCAACCAGCCCTGGTAACCATCATTCTACTCTGTTTTCACATGTTTAGCTTTTTACGTTTCACTTATAAACTATATCATAGTGTTTGTCCCTCTCTTTCTGACATCTCACTCAGCATGATGCCCTCCAGGTCCATGCATGTCATCTCAAGAGGTAGGATTTTCTTCCTTCTCATGATTGCATAATATCCTGTTGCATATATATATATGTACATAAATATACACATAGATCACATTTTCTTTATCCATTCATCTGTTGACAGACATGTCGCTTGCATATCTTAGCTATTATATATAATTGCATATAATATAATATTATATTGGACATAATAGTGCAAATGTCTTTCCAATACCCTGTTCTCATTTTCTTTGGATATATACTAGAAGCCAGATTGCTGGATCCTATGGTTGAACTCTTGTTAATTGTTTGAAGAACTTTCATACTGTTCACTGGCTCACTTTCATTAGTTCACAATGGCTGAACCAATGTACATCCCCACCAACAGTGGATTGGAGTTCCCTTTTCTCCACATCTTGCCAACACTTGTCTCTTGTCTTTTATTTTAATGCTTTTTTAAAATAAATGGGAATGTGCATTTTATTTATTTATTGGCTGCACCATGTAGCATGTGGGATCTTAGTTCCCTGATCAGGGATAACACCTGTGCCCCGTGCATTGGGAGTGCAGATGCTTAACCCCTGGGCCACCAGGGGACAGGTGTGAGGTGACATCTCACTGCGGTTTTGATTCGTATCTTCCTGGTAATTGGTGAGGTACCTGTTGCTCATTTGGATATCTTCTTTGGGAAAATGTCTATTTAGGTCCATTTTAAAATCAGATTTTTAAAAATTAAATTTTATTTTGAGATAGCTGTCAATTCACCTACAGTTTTTATTGCTGTTGTTATTGAGTTGTATGAGATCTTTATATATCTGGATATTAACCCTTATTAGATATTTTCAATATTTTCAAATATTTTCTCCCATTCTGTAGGTTGCCATTTCACTTTGGTGGTTTTATTTATTTTTTTGGTCTGCAAAAGTTTTTTAATTTGCTGTAGTCCCACTTGTTGATCTTGCATTTTGTGGCTTGTGCTTTTGTGTCGTATCCAAAAGCCACTGCCAAGACCAATATCAAGGAACTCGTTTTCTTCTAAGAGCTTTATGATATCAGGTCTTATGTTTAAGCCTTTAATTCATCTTGAGTCAAGTTTCTTCTTTTTTCTAATATTAGTATCTAATATTGTGTATTTCTGTCTATGTACTGTTTTAGCTAGGTCATGTGTTTCGATGTATTATATTTTTATCATTCAGTTAGAAATATTTTCTAATTTTGCTACTGACACATGATTGTTTAGCAGTGTTTTTCATTCTGTTTTTGGCTGCACTGTTGAGCATGTGGAGCTTCCCTGACCAGAGACTGGACTTGTGCCCCCTGCAGTGGAAGCAAGCAGTCTTAACCCCTGGGCCACCAGGGAAGCCCTAGCGGTGGGTTCTCATTGCCAAGCACTTGGATGAGCTTTTAGAAGACTTTAGCAATTTCAGTTTTGATTCCACTTTGGCCAAGAATATACCCTGTAAGATTTTAAACTTTCATGTACATTAAGACCTATTTTATGGACATACAAACTCATGCAACATAAGATACCCCAGACCCACTGTCAGATGGGGCAGGCCCCTTTGTTTCTTTCAACTGTGAGCTTTTCCATGTGGAAAACGGGAATTATAATTCAGAATCTGCTCGAGAGATTCCAGTGGATCATTGTTTTTGTTTTGGGGGGAGTTTGTTTGCTTTAGGGCCGCATGAGCTTGGGGAGTGGTTATGAAAGCATGATGGTGTTTCCAAGCACAGATTCTCCCATCTTGGGTTGTACTCCCTGGCTTATTTGCTGGTTAAGTTTCTCAGTGTGTTAGTTACTAGGTCGTCATTTTCTCATTTGTTGTACCTTAAACCTCGCTTTAACTGGGACTGGATTTCCATGTGAGCCAGAGGACAGATTTCCATGTGGTCCTCGAATGAGAAGACTCCTGGAGAAGTTCCTCTGCCTGGAGTAGGAATGCAGATACAGTCTATATGTAGGGAGTTTGTATTCTAGTTTTTTTGCCCCCAGCCTGTATGTGTCCAATTGTAGGAGCTGAGTGTTTCTCAGGCAAGTAGGCCTCTCAGGTACTCTGGGGGTGATTGCCTGGGGTGAACCCCTCTCGTCCAGGTGCTTGCCCTGTGCTTAGGCTCCGTCCCTGTGTCCTGGGCAGTACTATGTAACTGCTCGTGCACCTGACTGGCCATGGATGATTTAATTTTTCTAGAGGTGAACACTTGACCCTGCTGGGCTAATTAAATTTCTTCCCTAGAATTTGGAAGAAAGGGACCAAGACTGGGGTTCGTGGGTCTGGAAGCAATGATGGTGAAAGCCAGTGACCTGCTGCTGAATCCTCAACCATGTGACACACACAGCTGTTGTTCCTTCCTTAAATATTTGATGGGTTTTACCGGTGACACCATCTGGTTGGGTGGGGACATTTTGTACTATGAATGGAATTTGTTTGATAGACATAGCAGTATTTGAGTCATTCATTTTTCTCCTGTTAGTTTTGGTAAGTTGTGTTTTTTCAAAGAACTGGTTCAGGTACTGACGTTATCGGCATAAAGATGTTAGTAATATTGCCTTAGTGGGTACATGGAGAAGGCAATGGCACCCCACTCCAGACTCTTGCCTGGAAAGTCCCATGGACGGAGGAGCCTGGTGGGCTGCAGTCCATGGAGTCGGACATGACTGAGCGACTTCACTTTCACTTTTCACTTTCAGGCACTGGAGAAGGAAATGGCAACCCACTCCAGTGTTCTTGCCTGGAGAATCCCAGGGACGGGGGAGCCTGGTGGGCTGCCGTCTATGGGGTCGCACAGAGTCAGACACGACTGAAGTGACTTAGCAGCAGCAGCAGCATGGTCTGCCTTGGTAAATGTTCCTTGTACATCTGAAAAGAGTGTGTATTCTGCTGTCATCAGCAGGTTTTAAATTCTGTAAGTGTTAGTTCAAGTTGGTTGATAGAGCTAATAGTAGCTGATAAGTCTATCAACTATTGAAAGTTAAAAAAAACCATTAAAATTGTGTTAAAATATCCAACTATGATTGTGGATTTCTCCCTTATTTTCTTTTAGTTGTGATCGGTTTTTAATTCAAGTATTTTAAACCTTCATGATTAGGTACATACTCATTCAGGATTGTAATGTCTTAATGAATTGATACTTTCATTATTTAGAAGTGTCCCCTTTTATCTCTGGCAATAATTCTTTATCTTGACATCTGTTTTGTTATCAGTATATCCACACCAGCTCTCTCATGCTTAGTTTTTTCATGGTGTATCTTTTTCTATCCTTTTGTTTTCAAATTACCAGAGCTCTTGTACTTAAAATACATATCTTATAAGATGGCATATAATTGGATCTTGCTTTTTAAATCCAGTTTGACAATTGTTGTTCGGTTGCTCAGTCAGGTCAACTCTTTGCAACCCCATGGACTGCAGTACCCCAGGCTTCCCTGTCCTTCACCATCTCCTGGAGCTTGCTCAAACTCATGTCCTTTGAGTCGGTGATGCCATCCAGCCATCTCATCCTCTGTCATCCCCTTCTCCTCCTGCCTTCAATCTTTCCCAGCATCAGGGTCTTTTCCAATGAGTCAGCTCTTCGCATCAGGTGGCCAAAGTACTGGAGTTCCAGCTTCAGCATCAGTCCTCCCAATATATTTGCAGGGTTGATTTCCTTTAGAATTGGCTGGTTGGATCTCCTTGTAGTCCAAGGGACTCTCAAGAGTCTTCCCCAACACCACAGTTCAAAAGCATCAGTTTTTTGGTTCTCAGCCCTCTTTATGGTACAACTCTCACATCCGTCTGTGACTACTGGAAAAACCATATCTTAGACTATACAGACCTTTGTCAGCAAAGTGATGTCTCTGGTTTTTAATACTCTGTCTAGAATTGTCATAGCTTTTCTTCCAAGGAGCAAGCATCTTTTAATTTCATGGCTGCAGTCTCCACCTGCAGTGATTTTGAAGTCCAAGAAAATTAAGTCTGTCACTTTTTCCACTGTTTCCCCATCTTTTTGCCATGAAGTGATGGGACTGGATACCATGATCTTAGCTTTTTGAATGTTGAATTTTAAGCCAGCTTTTTCATTCTCATCTTTCACCTTCATCAAGAGGCTCTTTAGTTCCTTTTCAGTTTCTGCCATAAAGGTGTTGCATGCATATCTGAAGTTATTGATATTTCTGCATAGCTGAGGTTATTGATATTTCTCCCAGCAATCTTGATTCCAGCTTGTGCTTCATCCAGCCTAGGATTTGTCATGAGGTACTGTGCATATAAGTTAAATAAGCAGAGTGACAATATACAGCCTTGACATATATCAAAATATACAGTTTGACAATACCTGCCTTTTAATTGGAGTGTTGAACCCAGTTTAACTTATTTATATGACTGGACTTCAGTGTGACATTTTGCTATTTGCTTTTTCTTTCTTGTATTGGCTTTTGTCCCTCTGTCGAAACTATATTAAACTAAATTAAGTTAACTAAATTAAGGGCAGAAAGAAAGTGAAAGTGTTAGTCGCTCAGTTGTGTCTGACTCCTTGAGACCCCATGGACTGCAGCCCGTCAGGCTCCTCTGTCCATGAAATTCTCCAGGCAAGAACACTGGAGTGGGTTGCCATTCCCTTCTCCAGGGGATCTTCCTGATCCAGGGATCAAACCCAGGTTTCCTACATTGCAAGGGCTATTTGAGAAGATTACTTTATCAAGTCAGGGACTGAAATTATTGGAAGCCTCCGTCCTTGGGAGGGATATTTCATTTCCCATTTACTGTTGCTTCTAGGATGCCTTCCTGTTTCCCAACTAAAAATCTCTGCATAATTTTCAAAGCTCCTCCTCTTTGAAGGATGGTGAACCCATTTTGTTTCCCTCTAGCCTTATGAGAATCCCAAGAAGTTCTCCTCTCATGCTCAGCTTTGTTGTGCTGTGCTTAGTCGCTCAGTTGTGTCTGACTTTTTGTGACCCCATGGACTATAGCCCACCAGGCTCCTCTGTCTTCTACAGGCAAGAACACTGGAGTGGGTTGCCATGCCCTCCTCCAGGGGATCTTCCCAACCCAGAGATTGAGCCCAGATCTCCCTAACTGCAAGCAGACTCTTTACCATCTGAGCCACCAGGGAAGCCCAAGAATACTGGAGTGGGTAGCTTATCTCTTTTCCAAGGTATCTTCCCAACCCAGGAACTGAACCAGGGTCTCCTGCATTGGAGGCGGATTCCTAACCAGCTGAGTCACCAGGGAAGCCTTGGAATCAACAGTCGAACTTAGTAGTAAAGGAGTTCCAGTTTCTGGTGTCACTTCCCCTGGTTTTGCTAGATCTTAATCTTGTAAATTATCTTTATCTTGGTAGCTCTTTGATTCCTTCAAATAACCACTGTTTTGTGATGGTTTTCTTGTGGTACTCAGTGGGATGGTTGGTCTTAGTCATTGATGATAGCAAAACTCACCATTAATATTTGTAGAAAAGCCAACTCAGAAATGTCAAGGCCTTATCTGGAAATCTAAGCTATATAACTTACTGCTCTAAGATTTGGGTGAGTCATTGCCCTGCCCTGAGATCTGGGTTCCACTACTGGCCAAACACTCAGAAACCTCTGTACTTCATGTGTTTTGGGGGCCTGGCAGGAATTCACCTTGAAAAGAAATTGTTGTTGTTTAATAATTTTTTTCCTTTCTATGGAATGAAACTGCTTCATCAGTCATCATGTAATTAAGTTTCTGAGGCAATTAACAATTTTTATTATCTGGAAGAGTCAGTTCATTTGATTTAATCAAAGTGTGGAGGGACAGCAAAACTTAATTCTGTTCTGTACCTATATTACTCCACAAATATTATTAGTTTCAATTTATTTTTGCATAATAAAGATTTACCCAAACCTCTAGTGACATTTTCAGGACATAATTTTAAGTGTCATCTGTTTTCTCATCAATTTGTTATGTTTTTGTTGTTTTCTCATAGTCGATTGATTGATTTATGAGTTTGGTTTAAGGATACTTACACTGGAAATATACAAGTAGTTAAGTAATTTTTGGTTTCAATCATCCCACTTGAACTATTTATCACTTTATGGATGGAAACTTAGGTTCTCTTTTAGTTGAAAGTGGGGAGGGATGCATTACATAAGAAATCAGTCAGTGAAAATGGAGCTCAGAAACAGAATGGGAGGGGAGCAGCTGGCTGGGAGGGTGAAGGAAGAGATTTTAAGAGACTTTGAGGTTCCCAAAAGAATAAATCTTAAGAGTTCTCATCACAAGGAAAAAATATTCTGTACTTGTGTGAGGTGATGGATGTTAGCTAGATTTATTGTGTGATCACTCTGCAATATAATCAAGTATCAAATCATTATGTTGCATACCTGAAACTAACATACCTCAGTTTTAATAAAAGAGAGAGGAAAAAAAAAAAGCAAAACAGGGCTTCTCTGGTAAGAATTAAGAATTCACCTGTGAATGCAGGGAACACAAGTTTGATCCTTTGGGAAGATCCCACATGCCCCAGGGCAGCCAAGTCCGTGTGCTGAAACTACTGAAGCCCCCTCACGCAGAACCTGTGCTCTACAAGGGAAGTCGCCGCAATGCAAAGGCAGTGCACTGAAATGAAGAGAAACTCCCGCTTAACACAGCTGGAGAAAGCCTGCATGCAGCAACGAAGACCCAGTGCAGGCAAAACAAACAAACAAAGCAAAACAGAAAAGAGACTGGGGACAAAACTTATCATGGAAAATGCAATGGGGTGGGAGTTCGGAGACCTGAGTTCTAGTCTCTGGGCTTCTCTTGAACAATTGTGAAGCCTTGGGCAGGTCATTTCTGCCAATAGGAACCTCAAGAGGGTGAGACTCGGGAGGAGAACAGGTCTTAACAAGGTGGAGTGTCTTTTTCCTCAGCTAACTCTGAGGAGGATGCCCAAACAGTTGGTATCCCATGCCTTCTGTGTGTGCACCCTAAAATCAATCTGCCAGTAACTCCCTATCTCTGGTCTTTGGTTTCATATTTGTAGAAATAAGGAAATTGAAACCAATCACCTTTAAAGCCCTTTGTAGACCCTAAAACTTAAAGATTTTAGAAGAGATTTTAAGGTTTAACTCAGTTTTAGGAGCTCTGGGTACCTGATGAAACTGATGCACAATTTCATGAGCTTGTGTGCATTTGTATAGATGTGCATTTTTCTGAGGAGAGGGTTCTTAATGCTGTTATTAAATTCAGAGATATTCCATGAGTGTGAAATATCAAGAAACAAATGGATAATAATTAATTATACTAATTCATTTAATTACAATAATCTAACAAGTGACTTAGTATCTTTTATATATTCACATGAATATGTAGGTGAATAATACAATTTAGTTACTAAATCATCAACAACATTGTATTGTTTCTCCTGGAATGTGTTGAATTGGGTCAGTGTTAGAAATTCTGGCATCTAGTCCTGTCTGTGGTACTTGGCTGTGACTCTGACCCTCAATTTCCTCAAATGGGAAATAGCCTTAAATATGTCTCACTTGCTCCTTAGGGAGGACAACTCAGTTGATAAACAGGTTATATTAATACATAACACTATACATTAGGCACCTTGCTAAGTACAAGTGATACAGCCGTGACACTGACAACCTGCTCCCGTGAGACATAAAGACCATTTGAGCTATGGATTTTATTTTCCTGGGGTAAATATGCTACCGTGTGGGACTGAGAAGTGGGAAATATCAATAATCCTGTTATCCACCTCAGATTAGGACATGAACAGATGTCTTCATTTCTCCTCCTTTCTTCTCTCTGTATCAAATTGAACCAAGGAAATAAAGAAGCATTTAGACAAACCATGGATATACCATGGGACTCCCCTTGTGGCTCAGCTAGTAAAGAATCTACCAGCAATGCGGGAGACCTGGGTTTTATCCTTGGGTTGGGAAGATCCCCTGGAGAAGGGAAAGGCTACCCACTCCAGTATTCTGGCCTGGATAATTCCATGGACTCCTTTCTGAATAAAGAAACGTAACTGAAATGGTAACTGTGGGATTTCTCTAAAAGACAGCAAAGGGAGTTCTGCAAATTGATCTCTGGGCNTGGGAAGATCCCCTGGAGAAGGGAAAGGCTACCCACTCCAGTATTCTGGCCTGGATAATTCCATGGACTCCTTTCTGAATAAAGAAACGTAACTGAAATGGTAACTGTGGGATTTCTCTAAAAGACAGCAAAGGGAGTTCTGCAAATTGATCTCTGGGCTTTTTGGAGATGGACTTCCTGAAGTCTTCTGGCAATAGAAAAGGGTTGGCAGCAAATGGTCATACTTCTCACTCCAGATGATAGAATGAGCATTGGGAGAAAATGCCCTCATTTCAAAAACACATAGAAATAATAAAACTATTTTTAAATATTTACATATAATTAGTGAAAATTTAAAAGTGTAATTATATGTATAATTGAATCAATTTACTGTACACCAGAAACTAACACATTATAAATCAACTATACTTTGATTTTTTAAAACATAAATTTTTTAAAATGTGAAAAGGTAAAATTTTTAAAAAGAGTAAAATTAGGTAATAACAGGGAAGGCAATGGCACCCCACCGCAGTACTCTTGCCTGGAAAATCCAATGGACGGAGTAGCCTGGTGGGCTGCAGTCCATGGGGTCACTAACAGTCGGACAGACTGAGCGACTTCACTTTCACTTTTCTCTTTCATGCATTGGAGAAGGAAATGGCAACCCACTCCAGTATTCTTGCCTGGAGAATCCCAGGGATGGGGGAGCCTGGTGGGCTGCCGTCTATGGGGTCACACAGAGTCGGACACGACTGAAGTGACTTAGCAGCATACTAAAATAAGGTAGAGAAATAGTAAACACATCAGATACCAGGAAACAATGGAGGATCGGCCTCCAAGTTTTGAGCATATGTACTTTGGTGTTTTTTTTAATGATAAAATGATGTTATGACTTATTTTATATAAATATGAAAACTAACAGGTTATTTCTTATATCAGATAATTGTGTAACAAGGATAATATATCATAAGAATGTTAAGGTACATGACTTCAGAATATTCTCGGGAAATTTCCAAAATACGTTGGCTGTCTAACATAAAACCAAGCTCTTTATTGAAGATATCTGTTGATTTACTTGATTGGTGGTGCCAAGGAATTCAGTGTATATTAAAAACAAAGAGAAAGTAGTTAGAGGATATGTACCTTTGAACCTGAAATTCTTTATCAGCAAGGGTGGAAGAGCACTGGATTTCCACAAGCCTTTCAGGTGATTCTCAGGCACACGAAATTTGAGAACCACCAGGCTTGAGCATTCTCCTGATAGACATCCTGGGAGGGCTTCTGATTTCTGACAACTCACTATTAACTACTTCTTTCCTGCAAATACTTGGAATTTGACTCACCTAATTTTGCCCACGTTTGTCAGCACCTGAAGTGGGTTATATATTAGAGAATTAAGTAAACACACTTATTCTAGACTTTCTTAGAGTATGGGGACCATGAATTAGAATTCCATGTGTGTATGTGTGTTTTTACAAAATCATACCCCAAATTCATGATCTGCACTCTCCAATTCTGCTTTTGTTGTTTTTTAATTTCCCTATTCTAAACTCTTTATTTGTACTACTTTTAAAATTTTTAACTGGAAGATAATTGCTTGATGCTCTTGTGTTGGTTTCTGCCATAAAACAACATGAATCAGTCACCTCCCTTCTACCCACCCTATCCCACCCCTCTAGGTCATCACAGAGCACCAAGCTGAGCTCCCCAGGGACATGTCTTAATCTAGAAGAATGAAATTACAATGATATTGAGTTTCAGATACCCATAAGGCAGGTGTGAGTGGGACATGAGGGGCTGAGTTAAGACGTGATGTTTGGGGAGCTAGGTGACTTTCAGCAGTCATCTTGTTCCATGAGGGTATTGCCTGCTTGTGAAGCAGATCTAGTCCATGGGAACATGAGTCACCCTTGTCTTCCCTCAGCCTCAGTCCTCAAGGAGTGGAGGTTCCTCTGTCTGAGTGTGTCTGCCTATGTGTGCTAAATTATTTTTTTGCTCCAAGACAAAGCTTAAGATGAAAGATGTCATAAACATACATGGAGGGAATGAGACCCATCTGCTCTGTTCTTAAGAGAGTTTATTTTCAGCCTCTTCAGTGCCTGCCCCACAGAAGCTCTTTAGAGAAGATCTTTTCTCCTTTGAGCTTGAGTGTTTACTGTCTGGTTTTTCTGAGTCCAGTTTCCTGGCTGAAGGACTTTTGTCAGTTTTAAAGTGTTTATTTTTCTCTTGGTAAAAGGAGGGAAAAAATGTGAATTTCTCTCAGTCAGTAGTGGAGAAGTAGCTGGAAGCTTTGCTTTTCAATCCTAGCAGACTTGTCTCATTACAGTCCTAGTTGTTCAGTTACTGAGTCATGTCTGACTCTTTGTGACCCCACGGACTGTGGCACACCAGGCTTCCCTGTCCTTCACATCAGGTGGCTTGAGTGTTGGAGCTTCAGCATCAGGCCTTCCAATGAATATTCAGGATTGATTTCCTTAAGGATTGACTAGTTTGATCTCCTTGCTGTCCAAGGAACTCTTGAGAGTCTTCTCCAGCACCACAATTTGAAAGCATCAATTCTTTGGCACTCAGCCTTCTTTATGGTCTCACGTCTGTACATGACTACTGGAAAAACCATGTGTGTGTGTGGTGTGTGTGTGTGTGTGCACACATGCTCACATGCAAGCTCAGTCATGTCTGACTCTGAGACCCCATGGACTGTAGCCCACCAGGCTCTGCTGTCCATGGGATTTTTCTAGGCAAGAACACAATGGAGTGCGTTGCCATTCCCTTCTCCAGGGGATCTTCCTGACATAGGGATTCAACCTGCGTCTCTTGCATCTCCTTCATTAGCAAGCAAGTTCTTTACCACTAGCGCCACCTGGGAGGCCCCATTTGACTATATGGACCTTTGGCTCAGTGCCAGAGCCCAGACCTAATAGGGGTGGGTAGAAGGTGGTCTGGGAGCCTGTAGGATCACTGCATACTCTATCTCTCAGACTCAGTCTCAGGTTATAAACTACCTTATTCATCAGCAGCCAGCTCCAAGCACTGAGATGGTGGTGGTGACCAGGAAATGCCTTTTGGATACGTGAATGGATAAATGAATGAACAAACACATTCCTAATTTTCTAGTTGAATTGCTTTCTGTGTTTCCTGGCACCTGAAGCAAAAAGTCAATCCCTTGGTTGCTAGTTGCAAATATGTAAACAGTGACCGACTGTATATAGAGCAGTTCCACATCCACTGTTTGTGATTGATGTCCCAGGGGGCACTCTGAAACTTGGGGGAAATGTGCTTTCCAACTCCACTCGTTGGATAGAGCCTGAGTCCTGGGAACATTTAAGAACATACATTCAGACTGTACCTGAATCGAGACCAGAGACCCATCTCTTTAGAATCTTCCCCTCAGTTAGGTGGGCAACAGAGTAATTGTATCTTCAGCCATACTTGCTCAAAAGGTGAGAAATGCTGCTGAAATGGACAGCGTGACTTTGAATCCCGGTTTTGTCAGTGAATGTATTTGGTAACAGGACAGGGAAGGAAAAGAATAATGTAGTCTGTGTTTTGGGAGTATCCAGATAAATACTTAGATTCATTATCATTGAGAAGGGGAAAGTCACGAACAGAAGCTCCTTAAAAACTACAGCACCACCACTGGATAATCCAAAGGTCATCCAGGGTAAAGTTGGAACATATTTTTCATTTTCCTTACTCATTGTTCTATGTCAGTTGAAAAATACAACTTTGCCTCCCAGAGTATACACCCCATCTAGAGAAAATGAGCACATTTTAAACCATTTAAAAAATAGGTTTTATTATTTAAATTACTGGTCTTTTCTTATTCCTTTTGTTTAACTATAATTTAGGTTTTTGTTTTTTTTTTCCTGAATCCCGTGCTACAGATGTTTATTGTAGAAAGTTGGGGGGGAAAACATAAAGGCAGAAAGAACATACAGTTCACCAGCAGTTCCAACACTGAGAGCAGTACTTTGAAACCGAGGGTAAGCATCAGTTAGATCCATTAAACTTGTAACCTGTCCCACGGCCACCCTAGTCTCTGCCTCTGTCCACATATCTGTTCCTGCCCCCAGAGCTGGAGATGAAATGAGGATGGGTGAACTGTCCTAGGTCTGGTTTAAGGTTTTATTTAAAAGCTTCTGGGGCTGAGTAAGTGAATATGACTTTTTAGGAGGCTGAGTTCCTACAAATCAAACTGGGTTAAAAGAGTCCTGACCTTGGGGTTGTTACTGTTACTGGCATTACATTTCTACACTTCAGGATGATAGGACCTGAAGAAGCTCAGTACACAGAAGTGTATAAGTCACATGACAAGTACACATTGACCCCAGAGCCAGACAAAGTGTGTCTGGATCATAGGAGAGGTCCAAGCCAAGTGCACCGGGGCTTGGCAGAAGGAGAGGCAGCAGGACAAGAATGAGCAGAGCATGATGTACTTTCGAGGCCGCTTATTTTAAGAACTGACATCAATGCAAATTGACTTCTACTTTGTGGCCTCTGTGGCTGCCTCTCCAAGCCTGGATCCTAACTGCTAAGACTCCAGCTGAGCTGCCTGAGTCAAAGGAAGTAAAGTGCCACTGGGGTGTTTCCTAAAAGCCCCAGGTGGACTCTTAGTGTTGTGAGTGGTTCTGCTGAAGGAGCTCAGGAAAGCCGTAAAAATGATTCACCACCATCTGAATCACAGTGTTTTATTGAAAATCACTTGGCTTAGACTTAGCTAGACATTTCATTAAATCATCATAAACATCACAAAGACTGATACAGGCAGAAAATTAGACAATTCTTTACGGAGAACTTAGTCTATATCCAGTATACTAAAATGTAATTATGTCACCAGCAGAAATTCTCTTTACTATATATTAGAAGGAATGAAAACAATGTCCAAAACGCCACCACATTCATTGACCTTCTAATAGCTACTCGTGACATCATCCACATTTGTAGCTCTACTGCTGTGGAAATCTGCTGAATTTCTAGAGCCATGGTTAAGAGTTCCCTTATAAATTCCAGGTGTGGAATAAAATAGCGCCAGACTCCCCAGCAAAGTCCCTATGTTCTACATGTGTGGTGACACCTCTAATTGTAGGTTTAAAAAAGTGGGAATAAGGAGAGAAGATGCTTTAGAACCAAACAGGACTTCACTGTAATTAACTTTGGAGCCTTAATTTTTTGGCATGTAAACTGCAAGTGATCATACCCCCATGCAGAAAGCATTGCTATTGTTCACCAACATCTAGTTCTACTCGGTTTCTGAGCACAGGGTCCTTGTTGTTGTTCAGTCGCTAAGTCACATCCGACTCTTTGCACCCCCATGGACTGCAGCATGCCAGACTCCTCTGTCCAATACTGTCTGCTGGAGTTTGCTC
Organism: Oreotragus oreotragus; assembly: GCA_006410675.1. NCBI lineage: Eukaryota > Metazoa > Chordata > Mammalia > Artiodactyla > Bovidae > Oreotragus > Oreotragus oreotragus. The sequence continues at coordinate 79,855 of SJYX01022979.1, forward strand.
AAATCCAGGTGTGCTAGTGGTAAAGAACCCGTCTGCCAATGCAGGAGACATAAGACACCTGGGTTCAATCCCTGGATCAGGAAGATCTCCTGAAATTCCATGTTCAGGGAAGCCTGGTGGGCTACAGTCCCTGGATCATGAAGAGTTGGATATGACTGAACGACTGAGCCACATTGTATTGTCAGTGTTGACATGGAGAAGAAAGTATTTTATTTTATTTACTTTTTGGTCATGCCACGTGGCGTGTGGGATCTTAGTTCCCAGACCAGGGATCAAACTCACATCCCCTGCATTGGAAGTGCAGTGCCTTAACCAACGAACCAACAGTGAAGTCCCAGTATACAGTATTTCAGACCCTTTATGATCTCTTTTATAAACCCGAAGAGTCGGACACAACTTAGCGACTGAACAACAACATAATCTTCTACCTCTGTCCCTGGAGAGGACCACTACCCAAATGCCCAAACACAGACAATCCTGTAAGATCTTACATATCGGAAAGATAAGATTCAGCGTTGCTGAGTAACTCATTCAAGGTCACACAGCTCCTGTCTATGCCCAAGTTTCATGTGCTATTATCTGAGTCTCCAAAACCCATTTTTCTTTCCACTAGTAAAACAATTCAGTGAAAAATAGGGTGCTTTTTTCTCAGATTGCCCTTTATGAACTACGGAGAGTCAAGACACAGGTTTTCTCCAGATTTGGAAGAAACTACTGCTATGTTAAAGGAAAGCTGAACATAAGAGGTTTATTTGAAAACTCCTGAGGCAGAAATGTAAAAGGAAATGGCAGAGTCCTTTCATAGCCAGCTGCAAACACACCTCATCTACTGTGCTTGAAAGGACTTTAATGAGTCAAGGAAGGATAGAATGGATCTTACCTTTTTCCCTGAAACAATTGTTGCTTGAGAGACTGAACAACAAATGAAAACATCTTGTTCCAGAAAGAAAAGTGTCTGTGAAGCCTCCTTCTTTCCATACCCTCCTATAATCACCCCATCAGCTTTCAAATCTCTGTTGAAATGGTTTTCAAATTGAGCTGAATTAAAATACCAGGGTAATGCTCAGTGTGGTAGACAGAATAGTGCTTCTGTCTGCAAAAAAAAAAAAAAAAGTCCAGCCATAATCCCTAGAACCCATGAATATGTTACTTTACTTGGCAGTAGGGTATTTCAATGGAGACGAACTTGGGCCAACTCCCGGAATAGTAGGAGACAGGGAGGCATGGCATGCTGCAGTCCACGGGGTCCCAAAGAGTATCAGCAACAACAGGGACTTTGCTGATGTGATTAACTGAAGGACCCTGGGGTAGGGAGATTATCTAGGGTTATTGGGTGGGTCAGATGTAATCACACAGGTCCTTGAAAGCAAGAAAATTTCCTTCTACAAAAGAAATGCACAGAAGGATGTAAACTTGCTGGCTTTGAAGATGGAAGAAGGAGCCACAAATCAAGGAATGCAGGTAGCCTCTAGAAGAGCAGTCCCCAACCTTTTTGACACTAAGGACCAGTTTCATGAAAGACAGTTCTTCCATAGATGGGATGGAGGGGGATGGCTCAGGTGGTAACATCAGTGATGGGGAGTGATGGGGAGTGATGGGGAACAGCAGATGAAGCTTCCCTCCTTCACTCGCTATTGCTCACCTGCTGCTGTGTGACCTGGTTCCTAACAGTCACCTGACCCATACAGGTCCACAGCTTGGGGGTTTGGGAACCCTTACTCTAGAAGGTGTAAAAGGCAAAAAACCAGATTCTTCCTTAGGCACTTAGGAGGGAAGATGGGCACAATAAAGGACAGAAATGGTATGGATCTAACAGAAGCAGAAGATAATAAAAAGAGGGGGCAAAAATACACAGAAAAACTATACAAAAAATATCTTCATGACCCAGATAACGATGGTGATGTGATCACTCACCTAGAGCCAGACATCCTGGAATGTGAAGTCAAGTGGGCCTTAGAAAGCATTGCTACAAACAAAGCTAGTGGAGGTCATAGAATTCCAGTTGAGCTATTTCACATCCTGAAAAATGATGCTGTGAAAGTGCTGCACTCAATGTGCCAGCAAATTTGGAAAACAGCAGTGGCCACAGGACTGGAAAAGGTCAGTTTTCATTCCAATCCCAAACAAAGGCAATGCCAAAGAATGTTCAAATACTACATAATTGCCATCATCTCACATGCTAGCAAAGTAATGCTGAAAATTCTCCAAGCCAGGCTTCAACAGTACGTGAATTGTGACCTTCCAGATATTCAACTGGATTTAGAAAAGGCAGAGAAACCAGAGATCAAATTACCAACATCAATGGATCATCAAAAAAGCGAGAGAGTTTCAGAAAAACATCTACATCTGCTTTATTCACTATGCCAAATTCTTTGATGGTGTGGATCACAACAAACTGTGAAAAATTCTGAAAGAGACAGGAATACCAGACCACCTGACCTGCCTCTTGAGAAACCTATATGCACGTCAGGAAGCAACAGTTAGAACTGGGCATGGAACAAAAGACTGGTTCCAAATTGGGAAAGGATTACATCAAGGCTGTATATTGTCACTCTGCTTATTTAACTTACAAGCAGAATACATCATGCAAAATGCCAGGCTGGATGAAGCACAAGCTGGAATCAAGATTTCTGGGAGAAATATCAATAACCTCAGATATGTAGATGATACTATCCTTATGGGAGAAAGTGAAGAAGAAATAAAAAGCCTCTTGATGAAAGTGAAAGAGGAGAGTGAAACAGTTGGCTTAAAACTCAACATTCAGAAAGCTAAGATCATGGCATCCAGTCCCATCACTTCATTGCAAATAGACAGGGAAACAA
>SJYX01022979.1:91574-103727 GCA_006410675.1 Oreotragus oreotragus
GATGTTGGCAATTTGATCTCTGGTTCCTCTGCCTGTTCTAAAACCAGCTTGAACATCAGGGAGTTCACGGTTCACATATTGCTGAAGCCTGGCTTGGAGAATTTTGAGCATTACTTTACTAGCGTGTGAGATGAGTGCAATTGTGCGGTAGTTTGAGCATTCTTTGGCATTGCCTTTCTTTGGAATTGGAATGAAAACTGACCTTTTCCAGTCCTGTGGCCACTGCTGAGTTTTCCAAATTTGCTGGCATATTGAGTGCAGCACTTTCACAGCATCATCTTTCAGGATTTGAAACAGCTCAACGGGAATTCCATCACCTCCACTAGCTTTGTTCTTAGTGATGCTTTCTAAGGCCCACTTGACTTCACTCAGCGCGGGCCGCTTGCGACAGCCGGGCCGGCGCACTCAGCGTTTATCTTACCTCTGCTGTATCCCACTGCTCGGCACATAAGGGACACTCAATAGTTTTAAATGAAAAGCTTTAAATTTATAATTTTTATTAAACATTTGATATTAAAAATAATGCATATTTATTTTAGAAGTCTTAGGAAAAATAGAGAAACAAGAAGGGAAAGAAAAGATACTGCTACTTAAAGTGAAAGTGAAGTCACTCAGTCGTGTCCAACTCCTTACGATCCCATGGACTGTAGCCTACCAGGCTCCTCCGTCTACAGGATTTTCTAGGCAAGAGTACTGGAGTGGGGTGCCATTGCCTTCTCCAACTGCTCCTTAAAGATGACCACTATTAACACTTTGGCATATTCCTCCAGACATTTAATTTATGCATATGTACATATTTTTAAATCACGCTATACATAGTTTTTTTTTAAATTTACAGTGTATTCAGTGTATATATTCCATGCCATCAAGTAATTTGAACTGTATCATTATTGATGTCTGTTATTTCACAATAAGAATGATCCATAGTTTATGTAACTAATCACACTAGGAAACATCGTCAATGCTTTAAATGCTCTAGTTTTTAGCACGTCAGAAAAATAGGACTTATGTTTACTAAGGAGTGACTGTCTAGGGCCAGAATTCAGGGAACAACACTAATACTTCAATCTTTGATGAATCAGGAACATTCTAAATGACTTCTCATGTGGAAGTAACATGCTTCATTTTACAGAAGTAACATATGTGTGAAGTGAAGTGAAAGTCGCTAGTTGTGTCCGACTCTTTGCGATCCCATGGACTATGGAGTCCACAGAATTCTCCAGGCCAGAATACTGGAGTGGGTAGCCTTTCCCTTCTCCAGGGGATCTTCCCTTCAGTGTATATATTCCATGCCATCAAGTAATTTGAACTGTATCATTATTGATGTCTGTTATTTCACAATAAGAATGATCCATAGTTTATGTAACTAATCACACTAGGAAACATCGTCAATGCTTTAAATGCTCTAGTTTTTAGCACGTCAGAAAAATAGGACTTATGTTTACTAAGGAGTGACTGTCTAGGGCCAGAATTCAGGGAACAACACTAATACTTCAATCTTTGATGAATCAGGAACATTCTAAATGACTTCTCATGTGGAAGTAACATGCTTCATTTTACAGAAGTAACATATGTGTGAAGTGAAGTGAAAGTCGCTAGTTGTGTCCGACTCTTTGCGATCCCATGGACTATGGAGTCCACAGAATTCTCCAGGCCAGAATACTGGAGTGGGTAGCCTTTCCCTTCTCCAGGGGATCTTCCCAACCCGGGGATCAAAGCCAGGTCTCCTGCACTGCAGGCAGATTCTTCACTAGCTGAGCTATGTGTAAGACTATCCAAAGGAAACAGTAGCTCCAGTGCTTCTGGCGTCGAGAGGGGAACCCCAATCCAGCTTCCTCCATACCACCAAATGGCCCCTCAAGAAAGAAAGAAAAAAACAGTTGCCATGCTTATTCGTGTTTAAGGCCAAACATTCCAATTCCTTTGTTTCCTATTTCGCCTGAGAACACTAGTCCCTCATTTCCACTCCCTGCTTTAGATGGGATGGCAGATCTAGACGGTGTTACTTAAGAATCAATTTAAGAAAAACTGACCCCATCTGACAAGTGTATTGGGTATTGTTTCTAAGACTGCTTTTGAAATTAATCTGTGCTTAAGAGTCATGACAGAACCTACCATATATGGTGGTAAGATTGAATAATGCGGATGATGGTTATTCACATCACAGTGTAGGGCTAGGGGGGCACTATATTTGATGGGGATTATATATCTGACTAAAGAGAATTCCTATTGGTCTCATGGAACTCCCCATTCTATTCACACATACCAAGAATCATATTTTAATTCCCACTTGGAAACTGCCATATGCTAAATAAATATGCATAAATACAAATGGATTTCCCCAGAACTCATTACTACTACTGAGCATGTTCTACAAGCATTTAATGGAAAACCAGCAACATCTCCTGTTTAGATGGGACCTTCAATGATGAAGTATTTTAAGTGGTATATATAAAGTTTATTCCAAGCCAGCTTCTCAGCCTGAATAAGTGAATGTGTCCTGTAAATTGTAAGGATTAAAACAAGGTTAAGATATATGGGACAGGTTAAACATCTAGTAATTTGCTAAAATGCTTTTAGTTTAATTTACAGTAAAAAAATTTTTACTTAATACTTAAGAAGTATAATATATACTGAGACCTAGAATTAAACTTTTCAGAATAAAACCAATTATGGATTATTCACCTAAGTCAATTTGAGGTCACCAGTGATTACTATAGGGTAAAGGAACCATTATTTCATGCTGCTTATGGGCAAAACCATGACTTAAGGCTTTTCAGTTGGAAAAAGGGGTAACCGGGGTTGGAGCAGGGAGGGACTGTTCCTCTCCCATTTCCTCCAAGAAGAGCTGACGTGTGCTTAGTTATAGCGAGTGGCTCTTAGGTCTTTGGGTTTACCCCCTTGGCACCCAGTATGGTGCCGGCACAGAGCACACATTCCTATCTATTTATAGAGGAGGAAGAAGAGGGGATCAGCAGAAAGGGAAGGTCTGGATTCTCCATGACCCTCTACGAGCCCCCAACAATCCTTTGGCTGATGGCTCCTGGCAAGGTATAGATGAAGAGGACCAGGAAGATGATGAGGATGATCAGAATGAAACCGATGATGATGTACTTCTTGTAATTCCTCCAGATGAGGTGGTACAGGCACTTGAAGGGGCTCACGAACCAAGAGAAGGAGGTGTTCGGGCGGCTGAGAAGGAAGAAAGAGAAGATCAGGGAAGGTGACGGTTGTGAACACATGTGAATCTCAAGATCTCAGGAAGGATTTCTGACTCTCAGTTTTGCAAGGACCCACAACGAGAGGCCTGAAACTGGGAGAAGACCATGCTGTCTTCAAGCAGGAGCACGCTAACTTTTTATGTGATAATGATTCCTCATCATTTTAAAGAGTGGTCCTGAGGATGGCAAGACCTTAGTTAGAACCTAGCCAGAGAACTGAGAGCCCTCTATCTATCCTGCCCTGACCAGTTCAAGCCTCACCTCTTCCATGAAGCCCTCCTTGACTACCCCAGTCCACAATAATTCCTCTGGTTCTGGATTTCTGCCTCACTCATTGCTTGACCTACCCCCTTTTTGAACCTAACACGTGTTTTCCACACTGATAACTATTTTATGAATCTATGTGTTCTCCCTAAACAGACTGAAGGCTTCTGGAAGGCAGAGTTTATATCTTATATTTCTCTGGTGTTCTTCAAAGTGCTTCCATATGTTCTCAACACTATGACAGATTAACTATAGGTGCAAATAAAGGAACACCTACTCATCAGGAGACACTTGGGTCCAGGGAGGAAGAAGATAGCTGTAATTTGAGAGAGTATTTTGTGTACATATTTCATATCTATCGATACATATGTTTACTTTTTAAACTTTTTTTAGTTTTTCTGATTTGGACCATGTTAAAAGTCTTTATTGACTTTGTTTCAATATTGCTTTTGTTTTATGTTCTGATTTTTTTTTAACCACAAGCCATGTGGGGTCTTAGCTCCCCAACCAGGGATTAAACTCACACCCTCAACATTGGAAGGTGAAGTCTTAACCACTGGACCACCAGGGAAACCCTGTATGTTTACTTTTTAATTGATATATAACCATGGTTTAAACTGAATATGATAATCCTTGCTGCTAGTAATTCTACTTCTGGAAATTTATTTTAAGTGATAATTTATAAAGGGGAAACATTTTAATCATATTTAATAATGGAAAAAGGTAGAAGTAAACTAAACATCCAACTATGGGATGGCAACCAACTTAAATATGGGTATCGAGTCTGTGAACAATTCCACAGCCATTAAAAAATCTCCTCTGACAATTCTGGCAACAAGGTAAAATTTTTCAGCCAAGGATAAGTGAAATATGAAGACAATTTTATATGCATGATTAGAGAAAGAGAAGGAAAAGAATTCTTGTGAAACTCACATTCCCATACAAAATTATTGAAAAAATATATGAAATTATTCTGGAATTGTTTATTTGGTAGTATCATGAAAAAGTGTCCTTTTCATTTGCTGGATACTGTGTAAGATTTTTGGAATATTTTTCAATTATAGCACCATGCCAATAAAGAATCAGCCTGCAGTGCAGGAGACACGGGAGACCTGAGTTTGATCCCTGGGTTGGGAAGATCTCCTGGAAGAGGAAAATGGTAACCCACTCTAGTTTTCTTGCCCGGAGAATCCCACGGACAGAGGAGCCTGGCAGGCTACAGTCCATGAGGTTGCAAAGAGTCTGACACAACTGAGTGACGAAGCACAAACGCAAAGAACCAATAACTACACAAATTGGATAGTACCTACTGACTCCTCCTCACTTCTCGCTTCTCCCAGAGGGATGTTTTGGAGAAGTGCTTGCATCCTCTGATATGGGGACCACAGAGGGCCTTGCCCATGTCTGATCCCCTCACCCCGTGACGTCACTCACTTGGGCTTGTCCAGGGGCTCCGGCTCCTTTCGGGCTTTTCCAACAGGGTTTTTCTCGGCTTCCTCTGCCGTCACGAGGTGGAACTCAGCTTCAACCTTGCCCTGCACAAAGACACAACTCTCAGTTTCCAGTCGCAAAGAGCTGCGGGGTGAGCGGGGGGGCAAGGCCAACTTTCTAGAAGAAGTGTTGTCACGTGGGAAAACGCCAGGAAGGATTTTGGCTGCTTTATTATCGAGGAAATATCTTTTTGGTCCTGGGAGAAGTCATTTTTACGGTGGACAATAAAAGTCCTGAAATAATGTTACTTGAGTTTTGTGAGGCGAGGGGGTCCCATGTGTACACATAGACACACAAATTTCATTTGTAATCATTTAATATCTGTAGAAGCAATATGAATTCTAGAAAACAGAAAAGGGGACTAATTACTTGAGTAGCAAACCCTTTTGAATCTGCTACTATCTCTCTTCTCTGTCAATGACTCTCAAGCAGAGCTGGGTGTGTATGGACCTACATTTGCTAAATGGCTTTTCTGTCATCCTTGCTTTTGTTGTGCCCTCTAAGGATTTTAGAATTATCCGTGTATTCTAGCACTCTCTTCCCTTCTCTCCCCTCAGTGAGAAACAGTCTCTTTGGTTTGAAAATTGTGAACCATATGCTTCAGAGCACCGTGCCAAAGTTATTGGCAAGGATGTAAGTCGTGGGTTATCAAAGGATGAGACAGGACTTCTGTAAAAGGTGAGAGCCATTCTTTCTTGTGCATTCACTACTTTTGGAGGCTCCCTGTATACCAGGCACTGTTCTAGGCCCTGGGGACTTAATGATTAAGAAAAATAGGATCCTTGATCTACTAGAGCTTCTGTTTTTGGTGGAGGGACCCTCTCTCCTGCTCCTTTGGTTCTGTGGATCAAGATCCAAGGTGAGAGACTTCCCTTGTGGTCCAGTGGTTAAGACTCCATGCCTTCAATGCAGGGGACACAGGTTTAATCCCTGGGCAGGGAATTAAAGTCCCACATGTTGTGTGGTGTGGCCAAAGAAAAAACAAAATTAGAAAAGATTCAAGATGATAGGAGGGACACCAAAGCGGCAGGAGACTGGAGCAACATCAAGGAATTTTAGCACCCACGTTTGCTGTTAAGTTTGCCTTTCTGAATCCCGTGTGGATGGGGCATTACCTGACTTCTGAGGTTGATTTCCTACCCAGGAAAAAGGGCTAAGGTTCTAATGAACCAATGATCTAGTGTTAGCTTATTCTTTCTGAAAAACCCAGGGTTTCTTCATATCCATATATATGTATATAATTTCATTTTTGTTTATTTATTTATTGTCTGTGCTGGGTCTTCATTGCTGCACAGGCTGTTTCTCCAGTTGCGGTGAGCGGGGCTCACGGCTGCTCTCCAGCTGTGGCAGGCAGGGTCTCGGTGGCTTCTCCTGTTGTGGAGCCCCGGCTCTAGCTCGCGTGGGCATCAGTAGGTGTGGCACATGGGCTCTAGAGCACAGGCTTGACAGCTGTGACCCTTGGGCTTAGTTGCTCCACAGCACGTGGGCTCTTCCCAGATCTGGGATCAAACCTGTGTCTCCTACTTTGGCAGGTGGATTCTTTACCACCAAGCCACCAGGGAAGCCCAGGCCAGGGCTTCTTAACAAACAGGTTTAGTTGCTGGCAGCCACGAAAATGTAATCATGGGAGAAATTAGAGAGAAGTAGAGTATTTGGGGTGAGTTTGGATCCCTGGGTTGGGAAGAGCCCCTGGAGAAGAGAAAGGCTATCCACTCCAGGATTCTGGCCTGGAGAAGTTCATGGACTGTATAGTCCATGGGGTCACAAAGAGTCAGACACCACTGAGTGACTTTCATTTTCACTTTTTCACTTTTTTGGAGCAGGGGCAGAGAGGTAGTGTCACGGCTGTCCGAATTAGTAAAGAAGCACAGTGGGCTTTTATTACAAGTGAAGTCACGAGTTCAAATCTAGGTAATCTCATCCATTCTGTGACCCAACTCGGAAGGGATTAAATTCATATGACCCAGAAATCTTCCTTAAAAATATGTGTATATATACTCATTCCTATTGAGAAACTTTGGCTCCATCAGCAATGCCTTGCACATAAAAGGACTGAAGAAATGCTTGGAAAGAAAGAATATAAAGCTTTTATCCATTCTTGTCACTCCTCTACACATCTATCAACAGTACAATAATAGTAGTATAACTCTAATTGTAATTTCAACGCTTTTTTGAATGCTTGTTTTGTCCCAGATTTGGTTTTTTGTCTGTAATCTATCTATCATAGTGACTAGCAAAGTAAGTCTCCTTTATATTGATAGAGAAATAAAGCCATAAAAGTCAAATAACTTTCCCAAGGTCCCATAGGCAATTAGCTAACCAACTGGAATTTGAACCAAGCTCTGTATGATTCCGAAGTTAATCCTCTTTCCTTTATGACAGGCTGCCTTCCAACTGCCAGATAATTGAACTAAAATTGTTATGGGACCCTTCCCAGCTCTAAGATGAGATGATTCTATGATTGTCTTCATCATTGCCACCTAAAGGCATTTGTCTTCTTGGGCCTTAGTTTCCTCATCTATCAAATGGCCAGAGGCTCTTTAAAGCAACTTGGCTCTAACTGCTAGGTTTCATGAAAGGCAGAGTTAGAGCTTAGGATAACAGTGTAAGATTTCATGGCTGGAATAAACCCAAGAAGCCAGCTCCCAATGCATGGCAAGAGGGCCTCCAATCTGCAAGATAAGACCCTCTGGCTGATTTCCAGAGGTTTTCCAGCAATGATATGGGCTCCACTGTGCAACACTTTTATATGCTAGGAGCCTCATTCAACTCCTCTATACTTGGCAGAGTTTAAGAGTCACTAACCAACTGCTGGGCCCCAGAATGTTTGGAAGAGAGGACAAAATCCAACGGAGAACGAGTGAGTATGAGAGTGATGGGATCATAGGTGCCTTCTTTTCATTGCTTAACAATAAGCTTAGCTAGAGTGCTGTATAACTTGCATGGTGGTATATTATTCCATTTAAACCACTTGACAGCTTGGCAAAATAGATGACATTTTTATTTCCAGTTTACAGCCCAGGAAACGAAGGCTTGATGATGTTTGCTAACTTATGCCACAAAACTAGGATTTGTACCCAGGTCTCCTGACACCAAATCCCATCCTCCACTATTTTGGAAGAAAAGCTATGACAAACCTAGAGTATTAAAAAGCAGAGACGTCACTTTGCCAACAAAGGTACATATAGTCAGTGCTGTGATTTTTCTAGTAGTCATGTATGGGTGTGAAAGTTGGGCCATAAAGAAGGCAGAGCACCAAAGAATTGATGCTTTCGAACTGTGGCACTGGAGAAGACGCTTGAGAGTCCCTTGGAGAGCAAGGAGCTCAAACCAGTCAGTCCTAAAGGAAAGAAACCATGAATATTCATGGGAAGAACTGATGCTGAAGCTCCAATACTTTGGTCACCTGATGTGAAGAGCCGACTCATTGGAAAAGATACTGATGCTGGGAAAGATTGAAGGCAAAAGAAGGGGGCAACAGAGGGTGAGATGGTTGGATGGCATCATTGACTCAATGGACATGAGTTTGAGCAAACTCTGGGAGACAGTGATGAACAGGGAAGCCTGGTGTCCTGCAGTCCATGGGTTGCAAAGAGTTGGACACGACTGAGTAACTAAACAACAACATCTTCTGCTATTTTATGTGTCTAAGTGGTTTCATTCTGTTGAAGAAGTGAACCAGCCTATTTATTTAACAATCAATCAATATGCCTTTTCTGAAATGTTCAAGAAGAATCTCACAATCACTGCCATTCCCCAGCATTAGAATATATTTTTGATGTTAAATGTTGAAAACACACACTTGCTATAAAGAGGAAAACTGTTGCACAGATGAGGCCAGATACAAAATAATACACTATGTGTGATTTCATTTAGCTAAAGAAGGCAACGGATCAATTAATGAGGTTAGAGGTCAGGAAAGTGGCATGAGGGGTCTGGGTCACTGGAGAGATTCTGCTTCTTTGTCTAGGTACTGATGGGAGTGTTCAGTGTGTGAAAATTCATGGTTGGTACACTTTTCTAGAATGTATATTACTCTTTTCTGTATGTAAATATATTATGTATTAATAAAATTGGCTTTAAAAAGAAAAGAAAAACATGTTTTTGACTTTCATCTAATGGCTGGCCTTCAGTGACAGGGAATAGTAGAGCAAGGCATAGCATAACACAGCACAGGAATTGAGTGAGTAGGATTTGGTGCAGACAAATTTATATCTGAAATCAGATTCTACCACTTACTAGCTGTGTGACCTTGGGTGAGTTACCTGCTCATTCTGAGTCTCACTCATCTGGGGATGTTAATAGCATGTACCCCATAAAGTTGCTTTGAAAAATAAATTACACTTATACAGTGCTCACCCCAGTGCTTGGTGAATATCAAACTTTTAAAAAATCATAGTTCTTACCTTCAACACTACTTCATGGACAGAAATGTATAATTTAATGAGAAATATATTCTGCTTGTTCAAAAAACTCTCAAAGAAGTCCTAAGGACCCATATTCTCACAGAAAAAATTAAAAGGAAAAAAAAAAAGGAGGCAGAGGATATTAAATGAGTTCTGCTCGAAGCATAGGAGTCATCAGCTAATATTATGAAGAGCCTCGACCCCTCTTCACTGCCCTGCCTGAGTGGGCATGAAGCGTTTATCTGGCATCACAAAGGCAGCAGGGGGGAGGTGTTTACTGATAAACACTGCTCCTCATTCCATATCTCTCCACACAGAGGCCATATCCTATTTCAATCACCAGTATTCACCCAAGCACCAAGGAGAGATCTTAAGCTAATAATATCCTCCCAATGTAATTTTAAATCAGAGCTGGAAAAAGTGGACACTTTGAGAGACTATCTGTTACCCTAATGACATCTATGGATGGAAGAAGCGATAAGGACAGGTGCTGACAAGACTAGGCTTGTGGTGTCACTGCCGTCACGTGTGGGCTTCACACTTCACTGAGCCCGGAGGGTGGAAGCTGCAGAGGCCAAGAAGTGATTCTGTTGAGGTTGGATATGCTGCTTCAGCGATGATGATTGCTTTCTAAACACAACTCTGCCTTGTATGAGATGAGGCATTCTCTCACATTAATGGTGGGAATGTATGCTGGTTAAATCCTTTAGGAAGAGGAATACACATATACACATGAAAGTGAAGGTCGCTCAGTCGTGTCCGACTCTTTGTGACCCCAAGGACTACACAGTCCATGGAATTCTCCAGGCCAGAATACTGGAGTGGGTAGCCTTTCCCTTCTCCAGGGGATCTTCCCAACCCAGGGATCGAACCCAGGTCTCCCGCATTGCAGGCAGATTCTTTACCAGCTGAGCCACAAGGGAAGCCCACGTACACATATCTATGTACATGCACACATAAGCATGTGTGTGTGACTGTGTGCATTACAGTACACGATCATACTCTGCACCTAGAACTCCATTTCTCGATAGCTAATTTAAGGAAATAATTCAAAACTCAGAAAAAGCTTTCACATGAAACACATAGTCAGGATTCTTTTGGATATTCGAATTGTCCTGTTTGTTATAATGAGATGTCTCAGGTTTACAGTGCATTTATTTGCCCCTGACCTGGAGTCAGCCATTTCCCCAAAAATATATGGATTCTTCTAGTAGGAACTGGTATTTAGAAACAAGTGTCAGGGTGCTAGGAATCTTGTTTACTACTGGGTTAGAAAAAAATAGTTTTAAATTCACGAGTCAATGATGATACAAAAAAAAAGCCAGAGGAAAAAAATCTCATTTGCCACCACTAAGTATGAATCTTACATTAATTCTTGATTCAAAAACTTTATAGTGAATGGAGAGAATTAAACATTTATCTGATTTTTTTTAGGGGATGTGGTGACTATAATATATATCCATTTGATGAGAGAAAGGTCTTCTTAACACATAAATGCCAACTAATAAATGAAAAACAATGATATAATTAGATAATTTATAGATGGATAGATAGATAGCCAGATAGACAGATAGATGATAGATAAAAATGGCTGGGGGCCTATTTGAAAATAAAATAGATCAAAAAGATGAGTAATAGCAACATATCAACTATGACTGAATCTCAGTTTTAAAAAAACATCTATAAAGTACATTTGAGGACAATAGGGTTTCCTTTTTACAGAAGGATAAATGAATATGATATGGATATCAAGTTACATTAGGCCATATTATTAATTTATATGTGATGATGGCATTATAGTTATGTAAGAGGATGTCCATATTCTCAGGAGATGCACATGGAAGTATTTAGGGGTAAAGTGTTGGAATGTCTACAGCTTACTCCTAAGTGGTTCAGCCAATGTGTGTGTGTGTGTGTGTGTGTCTATCTATACCTATACATATATATATACACACACAGATATATTCACATATATAGGCAAAATAAGTATGGCAAAATATCAACAAATGGTGAATCTAGATGGTGAGTATGTAGCTGATCCTTGTCCTGGTCAACTTTTCTGCACACTTAAATTTTTTAAAATGAACATGTTGAGGAAAAACACATGATTTAACTGTGGCATTTCTATTTTGAAAATATAAAGTTAATCATATTCATAATACTATGTAGAGGAATGCATATTATAACACTGAATAAAACAAAATGAATAAAGCATTATTTTTAATGTAGAATGATCACGACTATATAAAATTAACCAAAACCTATATATTATCAGGAATAACGATATGTATTAGCAATTGTTTTTTTTGAGTAATGTGCATATGGGCACTATTTCTTCCTTTCTGCATTTTGGTGTCTTTTGAATTTTCTATAAATGCATATAATATAGTTTGCCTTAAAAACGATCTTCAGGTGAAAAATATCTCCCCTCTCTCCTCCTGTAGAATCTGAATTTGCCATGTACTCTTCAGATAGATTGTCTGTCTACAGGTCTCCTCAGCTAAACTGTGAGTTTCTGGATGGCAGGAATGTGTCTGATTGATTGCTGAGCATATGAATATGGAGCCGTAGTAAATGCTGACAACTGTTTTTTCGTACTAAACTGAGAGTAAAGAAATGTCTCTTTTAATTTTAGTTATTATGCTCTTGGGACTTACCTGGGCTACCTACCTGCAGACTCACAAGATTAACCTATAAAAGAAACTTCCTGATCTTCATCTCCTAAAAGAGTGATTTCTTTGAAGGTTGCTTTTAGCAGGATAATAATATGC
>SJYX01022980.1:0-17696 GCA_006410675.1 Oreotragus oreotragus
ACCCACTCCAGTGTTCTTGCCTGGAGAATCCCAGGGACGGTGGAGCCTGGTGAGCTGCCATCTATGGGGGTCACACAGAGTTTGACACGACTTAGCAGCAGCAGCAGTCTTACATTGCCTCTCCAGCTCAATTGTGAATCCATCATGGTAGGGTTGTATTCATTTGTCTTTGAATTTTTACAATTTTAGCACAGAATGACTGATACAGAAATTCAATCAATTTTTGTTGAATTATATTCAGCATGTATATATGTATTTATATATATATGTGTGTGTAAATATATATGTATATATAATCATATATAAACACATATAGACACAGGTTTACATATATACTTGCATACATGCATATATTAGAAAACATTAGACTAAAATGCTTTAAAATCTTGGTGGAAAACATGTTCACTTAACATCAAACTCCTCACTGTCTCACTGTTTTATGTCCCTCCTTACATATATAGCCTTTTTCTTTGATAGTGCTACTTATGTAGTATAGAACAATTGAAAGGAAACCTGCGTCTCCCACCAGCAGCACCACCAATTTTCAGGAAAAGGGTGACACATTTTCCCCACATCTACTTGCACGGGAAGAATACTTACTTCTTAAATGTTATAACACATGATACTTAATTTATGGGGAGACCTGGGCAAGATGAAAGCCATTTGTGTCAAACCCATACCTAATGAAATTCTATTATTTAAGGTATTTCATTACTCAAATACAAAATACATTTCTGCATATCCCACACTAAGACATAGTAAATCTCTTCAGTTAATGTAATTTTAAACCATCATAGTTTTTACTCTTTTTTTTCTTTTATTTTTCTTTTATTTTATTGGAGGTTAATTACTTTACAATATTGTATTGGTATTGCCATACATCAGCATGAATCCAGGTATACACTGAAGTAAATTAGTCATTGACCAGTTTGTTAAAATCTGGATCTGTTTTTCAAACCAATCTTCCTGAGTTCAGGATCCATACAGTTCTTTCAATCAGCTTTTGACAGAATAGGCAGAGTGCTTCTGAAAACTTTAAGATTTGCTGTTCATCTGAATGAATATAACAGTTTTGACAGCCAGCTTTGTCTCTTGCTGCCAACCCCATCCTGCATCTCCCAGGATCCATAACAATAGTCAGGAAGTCATTCACTTACATTTATTGAGGACCCATTGTGGGAAAGAAATTGCCCTAGGAACTTCATAGGAAGTAATCCATATGACCATCACCATTGAAGATGTCCTATAATTAAAGTGCTATTGAAGATAAATATATTCATGATATGTGCACTATACTGACAGAATGAATACATAAAAACATGCCCAAACACAATACATATGTATAGAGATTTGGCTCATAATGCATAATGAGTGTTGGAATGACTAGAGTTAAAATAATTTATTTTGCAAGATTTTCTAGAGAATTGAATTTAAAGAGAAGAATAACCAAATTAGAGACAGAATGAACTAGGGAAGGGGACATTTACTATAATGATAATGTATGTAGAAAAAGATACCTTACCCATATTTTTTTTATAGTACCCAGTCACTCATATTTACAGCTGACAGAAAGGGCTGTGGAAAGTATCCCAAAATGCATTTAATGAAAACACACTCCAAAAAAAAAGAAAGAAAGATTTGGGAAAACCTTTAGAGTAAATTAAAGGTCATCTTAATTTGTATAATAAAATTCACCTAAGTGAAACTGCTGTCTTATTTCACTTTCTTTTCTGGTATTTTTTAAAGGATTCCAAAGCATTATGAAGATATTGACATTTAAATATATAGGAATGGGAAGAAAGCTATAGTGTCAGTCATGTATTTTTTATGAAATTATTCTGAAATCGTTTGAGGCAAAGGAAACCTGATCTAGCTGCTGGGGTGGCACACAGCCCGTCAGTGTTAGATCCCTCAAGTGCCACATCCTGCATCTTGTTAAATGTAACTCAATAGTCTCTATTTCAGCCGAAGGGTCTTTATTTTCATCCTGGCACTCCAGTCTTAAAGTAGACTGAAGCTTAAGTTTGTTTAAAGCTACAATATGATTATTCTTATAAAACAATTAGTGATATTTGAACCACTTTCTGATAGACTCAATTTAGCAGGAGTCTAAGTGGCTTTCTACATTTATTGAATTCACATTTGAAAATGCTGCTAAACACATTTGAAACACAGCATTTTTTGAGTGAATACAACTGGACAAATTTTTTAAATTCCTTAGAGGTTTATAAAACATGAGTCTCTCTTTAAAATCTGCTTAACATATCCCACTACTTATGGCTAATAAATCTATAAAGCTTTGCAATGGACTGATCCTTATACAAAAATAAAAATTGTAATTCTATTCAGATTTTGATAATTATATTTTCATACTTCTTAATGTTTTAATATCTGGCAATTAGAGTGAAAAATAAATACAAAATGGACTTATTTTATAATTTAATATATACATAACAATTTATTTTGTGAATCTAAGTGATATATTGTGGGTATCTATTTGTTAATTCGAGAAACTGTTCAAAGATAGTTGTATAATATCAATCATTGTCCTGTTTTTGCCATTGTGTTTTAACAGTAATGATAAAGGTAAAAGGGAAAATGTTCCTGTTGAAGCTATTATAGTAAAACATTCCACTAGAATGAAAAATTAACTTATTTACCAGCCAATCAAGATTCCCTAGTGTTCTGAAAACAGCATGAAACAAAATTTGAACAGTTAAAATACTAAAGAATGCTGATGATCTATAAGATGTAATGTCTTAGAGTATAAATAGTAGCAGGAAATATTCCCATAATAGTTGTACAGGTGTTTCACCTGTTGACCTAAACTTCTCTGCTTCCTAAAGTTAAGCATGACACTTTTCTGGGAAAATAATTTGTTCTGAAATGTAAATACAGATTCATGAAGTTTGCAACTTAGATTATTTTTAAAAAAACTTGCATATTGAGGATTTAGTGCTAGTAATGGGTCTAATTTAAAACTTGAGTTGCCATAAAAGATACAATTCTTTCTGTACTGTATAAGCTGTAAAAGGTGGAGTATCTCAAACCCACATCTGGCCAAGTGAGTCACCAGTGATTTATTAAGATGTGAAATGCTGCTCTCCTTCAATTTGCAGCTGCCTATGGGTAGAAGGCTGATTAGCGAAGGCAACCACATGCTTGTTAATCTAAGGCAGAGATTCTCTACTTGCTACTGCCATCTCTAGTCTTCATATTTTAATTTAGCAACCTTCTTTGGTCAAACCTGCTGCACTTGATATGTAAATTTGGTGCATTTAAAATCTAGTATGTAATACTTAATGTATAATGTTTCAACACCCCAAAGTAATAACAGTCTATATGCTGCTTTCTTCTTTCTCCATATAGTGTTTGCAATGTTTCTCAAAGAACTGTCTTGTCTTTCTCCAAAGGGCATTTTAGAATCGCTATATTTTACCAACAATATTTACTTGTCACCCTGGCCATCCATATTCAGTTCTCATGCTCAGAGGTTTTTGGTCGAACTCTGTGATTGCAGAGTCTGACGACATGCTCTGTGATCCTGGGAACTCTACCTTAAATGCTAACTCCCTGGAAATCCTTGTACTGTCAAATATAATAACTGATTTGATCGTAACAGCAATTAGGTAGCAGGAGATGACCAATATCTTTTCTAGCTAAAGAAACTAAAATTTCAATCATATTGCTACAAATTGTGATCTTGTGATTTAAATCCAGATGTCCTATCTCATATACAATATGGCGGCTTTCACAATTTTGGTGACTTTCTTTCTGGGAGTTTTTATAAACATCTCTAAATGTTTTTTTTGTTTTTTTGTTTTTTTAAGTGGGAATAAAAAAAGTATTTATTTATTTTTTTTTTAATTTTTTATTTTTTATTTTTAAAATGTGACAATGGACTGCCATTTGAAAACATTATATATTTGCTAACTCTGTAGAATGTTAATTTTGATTAATGTCCATACTAGCAACATACTTTAATAGTTTTCAGGATATAGGGAATCTGAAGAGAGGTCTTAATTATGAAAAGAAATATATATTGAATAAAAATAATAATAACAAAATAGCAAAATTTTCCATGCTTTGAAGAAAAGATCAAAAGATATTTTATGGACTATAATATAGTTTCTTCAGCAGCATTTTATATGAATAATTTAGAAATTTCTCAGTGTTACTGTCTGCACTCCAATCCATGTTTAATATAGGAACATGGAAAACTAGTATAATTGTATCTGCAAAGAAATCATTTCTACCAAACTATTTATTAAAATTGTGAGATTCCTGGGCCTATCTAGCATGTATTTCCCCTGACTCTTTAATTAATTAATCTGTTAATTAATTAATAGATTTTTACTCTGTGCCAGAAGTTATGCTGAGCAATGAAAATAAAATAATGAGAAAAAGTTTCTGTTCTCTTTGCGATTAGAGTCTGTTGAGGAAATGTATTATAATACAAAGTAATAAGAACTAAAATAGATGTATGCACCTAGCACCATAGAATCATAGGGGAGAAAGCTTCCAGAACAGTCACAAAGCAATGTAAAAGTTTATGCAAGTCTTTTTTTCTTAAAGCAGTGTTATACCCTGATTTCCTACTGTGAAATCCTAATATAAGCATATTAATTTTAAGAGACTACAATAGCCTATGATCAGAATTAATCCAGCAAAATGTGTAGACATTCTGTCATCAGGTAGCATCTTCCACAATAATAGAGAAATATTTCTAGAAGAAATGAAAACAGACACAGGATCTGATGAAAAGAAAATAGCAGTAGAAAAGTATTATAAGTAAATAAATAAATCTCTCTCCAGCTCAAAAGAAGTACAGAAAACTTTGTAGATTTTTTTATATTTATGGTAGAGAACTTTTTTACAAAGATAAATAGGCATTAGTTATCAGGAATACATATCATTAATTGTCCAAAAATATGTAATTTGTTTTACAAGACAAAATGATTGACACCTAGGCGATTCTCAAAATCTTATTGAATAAATGGGTAAATATAAAAGAAACAATGCAAGAAATATGAGACCTGAAATTGTTTCAAAAGTGACTGGATTTGAGAGTAAAGAAAAAATACATATATCTGTATCTAAAATTGTGTCTCTAAAACCAAATTAGCTGTGCTAGGTTACACACAGTGGCAAGCACCTACAAACTCATGTTGTCAGTCTAAGAAATAGATTACCACATTTAGCTTGATTCACTCAAATTTAGTTTTATTATTTCTCTTTAGTGTTTTTATTTTAGTTTAAGGATTGGGGGCAGGAGAAGGGGACGACTGAGGATAAGATGGCTGGATGGCACCACGGACTCGATGGACGTGAGTCTGAGTGAACTCCAGGAGATGGTGATGGATAGGGAGGCCTGGCGTGCCATTTAAGTCTGCTAGTCAAATCATTTTCAATTTGGATCTGTAATTTAAAAAGATTCAAGGCTGGACGTACTGATGTTATTTTCCCTTTTCACTGGTGTGGTAGAAATGATAAAATGAATTTTTGTTAATTGATTTTCAAGGAGACTTATTCTTTGAATACTTCCAGAGGAAAATGGGGAAGACTTGAATGTTCTATATAAATAACTTGTAGATAATAATAATAATGGGTAACTAATAAACAAGGCATTTCCTAATCTCTCCCATAAGGTGACAGCTGCTTCTGTAGCCAAGACAGTGAAATGAAACCGGGCATATAATTCTAACACCACCCCCACATCACAAAAGAAGAAAATGGAGGGCATAGACTAGACTAAATAACACTTAACACTTGAAACAATACAAAATAGGGAAGAAAACAACTGAAGTCTTTGCTAACTCTTGCAATTTGGAGAAATCTGTGCCCTTGAAAAGCAGAATGCTCTGTAGTTTTTGAGTCACCATCCTCCAAACACTTGGTTTTGCCTTTATAATAAACCCTTTTAAGGAGTTTTAATTCTAGGCTTCAGCATTTCTGTTCCGTATTCTTATCAGTTTCAAACTCTTTAAAAACATTTTTAAAAAAATAAAAGAAAGGAAAAAAAAAGCTCCCTTCCTAGAACATACAGATTTTAGTAAAGTTGATCTGAGGTGCCACATTCTTTTCAGTGGTAACAAAGGGAAACTATGCATCTACTTTGCCTGAGTCAGATGTAAAGTAATCCTTTAAACAATACTTCGAAGTTTCTTCACTTTGTTTGCTTAGTACAGATCTGCTTATTTATTTATTCAGTGAGAAGCTGTGTGCTATGCCTTTGCTGAAAGCAAATAACTAATAACTTCATATCCTGCAACACTCAACAGCCAACCTGCTCATTTAATTTGTATTCCACGGACGCCTCATTTTTTCCTCCTCACTGCCTACCCTGTACTGATCAGTAT
The DNA here is from genome assembly GCA_006410675.1 of Oreotragus oreotragus. Lineage (NCBI taxonomy): Eukaryota > Metazoa > Chordata > Mammalia > Artiodactyla > Bovidae > Oreotragus > Oreotragus oreotragus. The sequence goes on from SJYX01022980.1 coordinate 6,360, forward strand.
TAACAATGGGATTTTTGTCTCACTTGAAAACTTTCTTGTTCCATTTGAGTTGAGGTGGAGACACTCTCACTTAAAAACAAAACAAAACAACAACCACAATAGTAAAAACCTACACAGGTATTTCCGTGTCTTATTATTTCAATATGTTAATATTCAGGAAAACTGCATTCACTTATCAGATAATCGAATAAAGAAGCTGTAGTGATTCTGCTCCTTAACTAGGTGAAAAAGGAAAAATCCCATGTGCAAAACATTTTGAAATGTTGAAAAATATGATTGATTTAATAAGTTGAAAGAAAAGAGAGACTGTGGAAATGATAAATGCCATTCCTGTAACTAGNTTATACACATCTCATTAGTTATCAGGAATACATATCATTAATTGTCCAAAAATATGTAATTTGTTTTACAAGACAAAATGATTGACACCTAGGCGATTCTCAAAATCTTATTGAATAAATGGGTAAATATAAAAGAAACAATGCAAGAAATATGAGACCTGAAATTGTTTCAAAAGTGACTGGATTTGAGAGTAAAGAAAAAATACATATATCTGTATCTAAAATTGTGTCTCTAAAACCAAATTAGCTGTGCTAGGTTACACACAGTGGCAAGCACCTACAAACTCATGTTGTCAGTCTAAGAAATAGATTACCACATTTAGCTTGATTCACTCAAATTTAGTTTTATTATTTCTCTTTAGTGTTTTTATTTTAGTTTAAGGATTGGGGGCAGGAGAAGGGGACGACTGAGGATAAGATGGCTGGATGGCACCACGGACTCGATGGACGTGAGTCTGAGTGAACTCCAGGAGATGGTGATGGATAGGGAGGCCTGGCGTGCCATTTAAGTCTGCTAGTCAAATCATTTTCAATTTGGATCTGTAATTTAAAAAGATTCAAGGCTGGACGTACTGATGTTATTTTCCCTTTTCACTGGTGTGGTAGAAATGATAAAATGAATTTTTGTTAATTGATTTTCAAGGAGACTTATTCTTTGAATACTTCCAGAGGAAAATGGGGAAGACTTGAATGTTCTATATAAATAACTTGTAGATAATAATAATAATGGGTAACTAATAAACAAGGCATTTCCTAATCTCTCCCATAAGGTGACAGCTGCTTCTGTAGCCAAGACAGTGAAATGAAACCGGGCATATAATTCTAACACCACCCCCACATCACAAAAGAAGAAAATGGAGGGCATAGACTAGACTAAATAACACTTAACACTTGAAACAATACAAAATAGGGAAGAAAACAACTGAAGTCTTTGCTAACTCTTGCAATTTGGAGAAATCTGTGCCCTTGAAAAGCAGAATGCTCTGTAGTTTTTGAGTCACCATCCTCCAAACACTTGGTTTTGCCTTTATAATAAACCCTTTTAAGGAGTTTTAATTCTAGGCTTCAGCATTTCTGTTCCGTATTCTTATCAGTTTCAAACTCTTTAAAAACATTTTTAAAAAAATAAAAGAAAGGAAAAAAAAAGTTCCCTTCCTAGAACATACAGATTTTAGTAAAGTTGATCTGAGGTGCCACATTCTTTTCAGTGGTAACAAAGGGAAACTATGCATCTACTTTGCCTGAGTCAGATGTAAAGTAATCCTTTAAACAATACTTCGAAGTTTCTTCACTTTGTTTGCTTAGTACAGATCTGCTTATTTATTTATTCAGTGAGAAGCTGTGTGCTATGCCTTTGCTGAAAGCAAATAACTAATAACTTCATATCCTGCAACACTCAACAGCCAACCTGCTCATTTAATTTGTATTCCACGGACGCCTCATTTTTTCCTCCTCACTGCCTACCCTGTACTGATCAGTATTAACAATGGGATTTTTGTCTCACTTGAAAACTTTCTTGTTCCATTTGAGTTGAGGTGGAGACACTCTCACTTAAAAACAAAACAAAACAACAACCACAATAGTAAAAACCTACACAGGTATTTCCGTGTCTTATTATTTCAATATGTTAATATTCAGGAAAACTGCATTCACTTATCAGATAATCGAATAAAGAAGCTGTAGTGATTCTGCTCCTTAACTAGGTGAAAAAGGAAAAATCCCATGTGCAAAACATTTTGAAATGTTGAAAAATATGATTGATTTAATAAGTTGAAAGAAAAGAGAGACTGTGGAAATGATAAATGCCATTCCTGTAACTAGATTTTAGCCACTTTTGGCTGCACAGACACTAAACATAAACAAAATTTTATGCATTTTTTTTGGTCACTCTCTTCTGTTCCGCACACAAGTGAAATAAAACTTGCCTGCTAGCCCTGTGATTCAAATCCTCAAGGAAAAAGATGCTATCGTTTTACCTGAACACTAAAGAGCCTCCTCCTGCAATTTCTGATACCCCTTAATTGTTTAAACTTTTTTTTAATCTAGAGTCACAAATAATGTGACTGGCCAGTTTCTGAACTCCTGAGTTGATCTATCATGTAAATTCATTTGAAAAACAAAAGGGCCTTTATCTCGAGTCCCTATTTACCTTAAATATAATTAACAGTGACGTCACAAGAAAAAAACATAAAGCTGTTTTTTGCTTACACTGTTGAAAATTCAGTTTGGAGGAACTACTCGATTCTTTACTGAGATCTCTGTTCAGGGGTGTGTAGGAGGGGAAGGGAGGAGTTAATGCTTCCCTAGAGATTGAATTCCCTTTGCTTCTTACCAGTATCTCCTCTCAACTGATGCTTTCACATGTGGCTTATACTAAAAGCATTCATAAGGGTCAGATTATAAAAAGTTTAATTTAATTTCTTAAATATTGCTTTTAACCTGCCACCCCTAGTTCTCAGCGACTACCACAGTAGTTCTTAAATAAGTATCTTTTTTTTTTTAGCTAGAATGAATAATACATCAATTATGTAGTTTTCCCAATTAATAAGATGTCTTCTGATCTTCTAAAGAATGTTTTCACCCACACATTTCTTTTTTAGAAAAAAAAAAAAAAGGAGAGAGATTCAAATTCCCTTACCAGAAAAACCCTCATGAAAAATGGATTTCCAGCATGAGATGTCGGAGCAAGGGCAAATGCTCTGCTCTGACATCTGCCATAATTCTGTTGATCATAAGCCTTTCTCATATACTAATGAAGCATTCCTTTGAAGAAAAAAAAAGGAAATAGCAGATGTTGAATAGAAACTAATACAGTTGTTTTCTTTTTTTTCTTTCTTGACTCAATTGAATAGCACCTTGGGAAGAATACGGAAATTTTAATCTGTTTTTTAGTATTTGTTTTCCTTCTTGGTGTTGTTTCCTAGGAGAGCTGGTTATCCTACGCATTTTGAGATTCTTAACTCAGTAGTTCCTCTTAAAGAGGCATCTAGTTCTGTGGGTGGCACACACTTTGAGGGTGTTTCTAGATCTAACCGGGGTGGAGTGGGATTGCAGGGAGAGACAGGTGTGTTTAATGATGTACACCATAACTTCAAGTACATTTACTCCACTCAGTCTTTTGATTATATCTGAACACTGTTTCTCCTTATATTCTTTTATGTACAAATATGGCAGGTATTTTTGCCTACCACTCACAGAAAGTATCAGGGTGTCTATAAACTAGAGAAGCACTTGAGATACCATCTCACAAATTAGAACCATTTCTGCTATTAAATCATAATGTTTATTGCCATCTCAGTGTGTTTCATAATAAATAATAAACTATATGAAGTAGACATTGAAAATGTACACATTGCTTTTAACTAATAGATGAAAAGATCAAAAATACATTTCCTGAGGAAAATTGCTTTAACATGTATCTTCTACGACTATACCAATCTTAATTGAGAAAGAAGAGTTAACCAACCTGTAGTGAAGTTGGAAGAACTGCTTCTCTAGAAAATCAAGCACACCACCCAGAAAACTGCCTGTCAGAGTTTCATACTTGGAAGTCTCTGTATCCATCTCAATATGGAGGGAGGCGAGATTAAAAACTACAGATTTATTTGACAGAAATGTATACAACAGCATGATCACCATATTAAACACCTGCTCAGATTTGACTTTGTAGCAGAACTTAGTCACATCTGAAAACTTGAAATTTAAGAAGATATTAAGAGCTCAGTTGCAAGTAGGGTTAATTATAGCACATGATGTAGATTGCGGGTTAGAAAATAATTGAAAATAGAGATATTGCTTTAAGAGAAACAAAATAAGATTTTTCACTTGTACCTTAAAAAATACAATGTTAAAAGGTCAATATATTATTTCTGACTTTTAAAAATGTAAGTAATGCAGTAAGATCAGTGGTTAATGTGGTAAATACAGCAGGCTTGACTGTGTTAGGGCTGAGTTCACATATTCTCAGAGTAGGGAGTGATGTTTCTTAGGAGGTGAATCAAAGTGCACATTTCAAGCATGTAGTTGTTGATAGATTCTGGTAAACACTCACCCAGGTCCACCCCAACTTTGCATCTACTTCAACTGAGAAATAGGTGGCACAATGGTAAAGAATATACCTGCCAATGCAGGAGATGAGGGTTCAATCCCTAGATCAGGAAGATCCCCTGGAGACAAAAATGACAACCTTCTCCAGTATTCTTATCTGGAGAATCCTCGGACAGAGTAACTGTGGGCTACAGTCCCTGGAGTGACGAAGTGTCAGACACGATTGAGCAATTACATACCCTGTGTACAACTGGGAAATAGGTTTAACCTTGATTATCCCTCACATGTTTGGGTGTATAAGGAAAACATGGAAAACAACTTTATTTATCCCCAATGTCAATTGAGAAATCAGTAGAAATATAATATAACAAATACTTTGGTAAATATTTTTCAGGCACGTAGTACATTCCTTCCTCTCTCTCTGCCCTCCTTTTCTTTTCTCTCTTTCTTTCTACATTAAAAAAAAAGTCTATCTGTGGTCACACTTTTCTAATTTTGTAATGTAATCAGTCTAGAACAGTTATACTTACATAAAGAACTTCCTATTCTACATTTTTTAAATTAAAATATCTACAGAGAAGTAAATGTGAATTCATTAAACTTTCAAATATTTGAAAAGACCTAAAGATCATAAAAATTTCAGAGAGTAAGAAAAATATCAAATGTAAATAAATACAGCAGACTTTTTTAAAAAAAGAAACTTGTGTTTGGATATAAACATGAGGGGTGTCTATGGTACCCAATTCTGACTTCACTTTTAAAGTATTTATTTTAGAAAATGAAATAATTCTGTCCTGATTTTGTGGTCCAAAATATAGATTGTCTTTCTTCTCCATGGAGTCAATACTCACCCTCTTTTATCTGAATTTTACCTACAATCTTTTATTTTTCCGGGAACACATCAAAATGTTTCAGGATTAGACATTACCCAAGTGAAATGGATACATTTCTAAATTTGCTTATCCTGTTTAGTTTTGACAAATATAAACTTGCTCTCCTACTTGAGGTAACTGAGCTGGAGAAAAATAAATATTTAAAATATATATTAGTGAAAATGGCACAACTATTTAAAGTATTTAAAATAATCATATGTGATATTTCGATAGAATAATCCATTAGTCCGATCTCCTAAATAATCCCAAAGTGACATGAATTCCTCCACAGAATGAATGTCTATAGAGAGTAATCCATGGAAGACAGACAGGCCTCTTGTCGTTTGTAGCCTTAATCCATTGCCTAGAGCATGAAAAGTGCTCAGGATAACAAGTGTGGGAATCAGTAAAATCAACATTATTTTTGGATTTTATTTTCTTAACAATACTGACTGATCAATAGGCTTGTGGGAAGTGACAAATACAATACAGCCTATTTGATGAATCAATCTAATGGAGTAGACACGGAATTCCTCCTCCCCTTCACCCATTCTCCCCCCTTTAAATCCTTTTCATTCTCTTCCTCCTCCTCCTCCGCCTACTCTCAGGCAAATACAGACACACACACACAGACACACACACTTGTGCATAGTGAGAGAGCTGCTCTTTCTCTATTGGTCTGTAGACATTAAGTAATGAGAGCTGTAGTGACAATGCTCAGGTCTTTTTTTTTTTTTTTACATATGAATACTAAACCACTTTCAGTGAATGTTCATGTTTTTAATTGCAAACTCACCTTCTCCTTTCAGCCAAGTAATTTCCGTTATTATTGGGACAGTCCTCTCCTCTGTATTTTTAACCTGTGTGTTGTACCTGGGGTTGGGGGAGGGTGCAAATTAGAGAGAGTTGGGAAATATAAAGGGAAAATTCTTTGATTTTTATGCACCCTTCCTACACACACACACACACACACACACACCCCATAATCCTATATGGATATCAGCTCTGAGAAAAACTGAAAGAAAAATAGAAAAGGAAATTTAAACACCTGAGACATGCCTATTTAGGAAAGAATTAGTGGTATTTGTATGACTGCATAAATACATGTGTGTCCACAGAAAATTTAGTAACCCTTCACAAGCTCATGAAGACACAGAGATCTTTATGTTGGTCCTTGACACTCAGCAGGGACTTTTGTGAACTTTGTCATCTTTCTCTGCTCTTTAAACCAAAACTAGGGAAGTGGCTTTAATTAATGAGATCTGATGCATTAGAAACGTTAGCCAGAGCATTCCAGAAGCTGAAAAACCATAGATGTTTTTAAATTCTGAGTATCCTTTTGAGAATCCCTTGTTGTAATTTATAATTCTCAGTGGACCTATATTTGTCTCGAACTGATTGTTGAAATGGGCTTTACTAGGAATTTCTTCCCTGGAATTGCAGAGGGGCGGGGGAGGGGGTGGTTGATCCAAGGGGGTTTGTTGGGAGAAGGGAAACAATCGCTAACAAGGCTTTAAAACCTTCAGTGGTTAAAGTTATACTGATGAAAAGGACAGACATATATATGCATATCTACATATGTATACAGGCATAAACATACATACACACATACACCACACAAGTTCAAGCAGAATTGTATAATGAGCATGAGTTGTAAATTATGTAGGTAGCAGAATTCAGATTGTTTTCTCAAAATTGCACCTAAAAATGGCTATAAAACAACGCTTGCCTTGGGAAGTAAATTTATAGCTACATGCCTTTCACAGGCACGCTGGAGGGTTCTGCTCCCGGCTCTAATCTCTACGAGATGTTTTTTGCATGTGTTGTGTGACACGAGGGAAGGGGAGTGGGTTGAGCTTGCTTGTTCTCCCATTGTCAGCCAGTCTAGTGAGTGTTGGGAAAACCTGTCTGTGGGATCTTGTGTCATCTCTCCCTACATGTGTACAGGAAAAGTCCGCGCTGCTCACGGTTCCTCTCTCTCTCTCTCTCTCTCTCTCTCTCTCTGTTTCCCTTTCATTCTGCTTCCCCGGAGCCGGAGCCGAATGAAGCAGGGAACAGGATTAGAGTCCGCCAGCTATCAGAAGAACCTAGATAAAAGGAACTGCTTCTTAAGCACCACTGCAGCAGCCTTTTTTTTTTTTTTTTCCACACAACAGTTGTGCCTCATTATCCGGTGCCTGGCTCGTTTTTTTTTTTTTTTTTGGAGGGTTTGAAGTTTCTGTGCTTCAGTGACTGTTACAGAAGAAGAGGTGTTAGTGTTGCCTGGAGGTCTTGATTGTCTGCATTTATGAATGAAACTGACCTAAATCACCTGTTACCTCCAGTTTCCAGATTGTTTGAACTTCTCTAGCCGCACAATACAGGACGGGAGGCTGAAGCAGCATAGGACCAACAGCGTCTGCAGCATGGGCTGGCTCGCTAGGATTGTCTGTCTTTTCTGGGGAGTATTACTTACAGCAAGAGCAAACTATCAAAATGGGAAAAACAATGTGCCAAGACTGAAATTATCCTACAAAGGTAAGTTTTTCTTTTCCTTTTATTTGGCTAGCTTTCTAATGCCCCGCTGCCCCCTGGCTTTTTATTCCTTGAACTCCCTCCCAACCCAAACCTTAAAAGCTTGACTTTAACCTGAGAAACCTTTGTGATTGTGTGGGTCTTTTGGAGATGATTGAAACACTTTTTTTTCCTTTATAAAATCATGCCTTCTGTTGGATATATGACAATTTAAATGCAAACAAAGAGCATTTAATCACATTTGCAGAAAAGAGATGAATGCCTGGTAAATACAGATCCGTATATGTGATCATATATCCTGTTAATTTTTCTCACTCTACTCCTGTTAAAATATTTTTTTAAACCACTGTTGCAACAATGGTCTCTTTGTAGATGTGTATACCTCACATATAATAATTGTTATGATAAATTATATTTTCTTAGTTTTAGACAGTAAATGGTTAATTGTTGTCATGAATATTCAGTTTGTTCAAATCTGACAATCAGATGCTTAACATAAGCAGTAGATCATGGTTTGCCAAGAGACTATAAACTGGAAAGCACAGACTAGTTTTTCTACAGTGTTATGATTGTACAAAAGACTGTGTATTTGGCTAATTGGTGTAAAGCTAAAACCTTTTAAATATAATGTTATTTGACTCTTATGTACTTGAGTGAGAACTGAAGAGATACTACTTTCTAGTTGTACAGCTAGTTGTGTGAACTTCTTTTCAAAACAAAGTATAAATTTAAGAGGGGGATTAAAATGCCTTATCACATGGTTGGTCTGGTTACAGTTTAATATATATGCTTATTTTTTAATGAGGATTTTAAAGAAAATATTTGTTCTACAGTTTTTTAGATAGATTTTATAGACAGATGTGTAAAATCATGCTAATGTAAATTCTAACATGATGTACATAAATTTAATGGAAGAAAATATTTATGTAGTGAGATATTATTAAAATGGAATTGAAGATTAAACTGTTTTAACTCAAGTAGTTTTACTCCCTAAGGTGTTGCTTTCTTATGATTCTCAAATTTCTACAATTGGGGGTGGGGCAGTGAGAAGCTTCAATTATATTCTGTTTTTAGCCTGTTATATGAAAGAAAATTATTGAACCTCTGTGTAGAAATGTCTGTCTGCTGTATATTACCTGATGCCAGAAAACATATTCTTTAATTTTCACATGATGGGGAACATCTCTTTCTGAATACTCTAGGGTGAATGAGGACCACAAATAAGAAAGACAGATGTAATTTTCACACTTTTGGATTAGAAAATTAAACACCTATTAATGTGATTACTTAAATTTATTACCTAAATAAAATACACTGAATTGGAGACTATATTTTGGTATAATTTTTTGGTTTTTAAAAGGAGAATGAATTTTAAACATTAGCAAGGAAAAATGCAATTATATTTATATAAGATTTTTAAAAATAATCAAATAGTAAGCATTAAATATTTAATAAAATTCCAGGTATATCTTTATATAGTAGCTGTCTTTAAATTATTTACCTAGTATATGATATTTGATATCTCTGTTTTTGCTTTCTGTTTTTATTCTCTGAGAGTAGTCCATCCAGTAATTCTTAGGTTGGTGGTCCAGTTTCTCCAAGTTTATATTTCTTATGAGTGAGTTTTACATACAAGTTTAGTTTCTGAAGATGTAAGTAAGTATATGCTATAATTTTAGAATAAGTTTTAGACATGACATGCCTTTTTAAAATCTGTATTTTAAGGTACTTGTCTAGGTGCTAAATAAATTATAAAATTGATAATTATGTTTATTTATTTTGTAATAACTTTATTTCCATGTTAATGGATTACTCTCCATTAATAGAAGAAGCACCAGTTTTTCCACATATTAGAAGATAGCATTTCATTAGAATAGTCTTTTGTTATACACAAATGCTTTAAACTTGTCTAAATGAAGTGAGCTGTATATATTGACAAGATGTGTACATTTGACACTGTGTTTATGAGCTCTTCTTAGTAATGGTATCCATTAGACTTATTCTGCTTTCCTTTAAACTAAAAGCTGCCTTACAACTACATAACAATTCTATTGATGTACCTAGAGCTTGACAATTTGGTAACACAAACTGTTAAATGAACAGCAAAAGGAATAAAAGGGATTGCCCAAGCAATTTTCTTCTATCATTTTATTGATACATCATTACCTTTTTTCTCTATATGTAGACTTGTTTTGCTAAAGCAACTGTCTGGTAACCAATTGTCAGTACTTTGTTACTAAACTATAATAGAGATTTTTTTTTAGCTCCTTCTTTTTCCTCCTTAATTAGATGTCAAACATGGTTAAAACATTCAGTGCTTTGCCCTTAAAAATATTCTAGCATGATTCATGAAGAGTTAAATCCCTGCCAACTCTAATTTCCCATGGTCACTTGTTTTCAAAGATCCACCATTAAGTTAACTCTCTCATTGCTCAGGTTGCCAAGACAAAAAGTTTCAGGCAATCACTGTGCTTACTTTCTACTTGCCATCTTGTTTGATAGGAGATAAAAGAAATTTGATATGTTAAGTGAGAGAGAAAATGAAGTAAAAAAAAATAAGAAGTCAGACTTTGTAGTAGATGTATATATATATCTAATAAGGTACCTCTTTATTTTCTAGGAAAAAGTAATAGAATAGATGTTTTCAGGACCATGTGGAGAAGTGATAATATTAGCAAAATGGGGTATGATCACTTTTCCTCTGAACCAATCTGATTTAGAATCCTTGTGGGGGGAGCAAATGTGAGAACTCTATAAATCTCAGCAGTCACATACAAATTATCCTCTAGAAACAGTCAGAGATAGTTTTCTCTTCCTTAAATTCATATAGCATAGCTAAATGTTATAATTATTATTTTTAAAATCAGTACATAACTGTTTATTTCCCCTACAAAACTAGTGAAATTTCACTTTTCCCATGAAATATCAGAATATCATAAAATTTTCCTTTTGAAGTGTGTGGTACAGTGAACACTTCAGAAAAATCTGTGGAAATCACAAGCAAATAAATTAGGTTTGGGGTATGACAAATGTTCCATCACTCAATGCAATGAGCTTTCCCAGGACATTGTATGCTTGAGTTTTAGTAGAAATCAAAGACATATGCAAGTCTGAATATGATGGTGATCATGTGAATCCAAAGATTAAATCAGTTCCTTTAACTTTACCTACAGTAGAAGACTTAGTAAATAGTACTTAAATAAATAGTAGATTTTTCAGAAGCTTTCTTCTCATATTTTGTAAAGGTTTCTTTTCACAGTAAAATTGTATAATTATTGTAAGAAAGGGGTTATTAGATAAGTCAAAATTATCAAACATATATTTCAGATATATGATGATGTTAAACTAAACATTATGAATCAGAATTTGCAAAGCATTTATTTACCATTATTCAATACATTATGACCACTTCAAAATTTAGTTAGCATGAATAATGATTTACTAATTACACTTGTTGACTTTTCAGAGATTTTGATTACTACTAACAAAGCACAAACATATGTGCACATATATGTATATATGAATAGATAAATATATATTCAGGGCAAAATTTATATTAATAT
>SJYX01022982.1:0-11184 GCA_006410675.1 Oreotragus oreotragus
GTCAGCCATCCTTGAATCTCTCATATCTTTTGTTCAATTAAGTGAAATAATATGCTAATTCACCAGTAGAGTTCCTGACACAAAGTAGATGTTCTCCCTTATCCAGATGCAGTCCTATCCCTCTCTCCATTTGTAGTAGAAGAGCCCTCACTTTGGAATCCAAAGGACCCTTGTGGACAATGATTTTGAATAATTCAGATTTCTCCCTACTAACATGAAGATTGTAACACCTGTCCTACCTTTCCCAAAAAGTTGTTGCAAAAATCAAAGCAGATAATGCTTATAAAATTGTTGTGTTTTTGATTCACTAGCTGATTTTCCTTCAGAATTCCACAGCATTTTTATTAAGCATCATTGTTTTAATCCACTGAGGAAAACTTTGTCATTATTCTTGATTTTCCTTGGCAAATAATGATGTGTATAGATTAGAAAAATTTGTTTCAATATGTCCAATGCCCAGAGATTCATAAGGAAAAAAATGGTCCCTGTAAACTTTGTCAATATGGGGATATTGGTGAGATAAAATATTACCCTGCAGAATGAAGATAAATAACAGTTCCACATGGCCTTATGGTTGGAAGCCTCTCAGCTCACAGATGCAGCTGCAGCAAATAATAGCCAGGGAGTAATGATCATTGTGATTTCAGTCCATTATTACAGAAACCCTGATATACATAAAATATAGGTCAAAGCATTCTGGTTAATGCCATATTTATCTTCAGAATATGAAGCATGAGAATGTAGTTCCAGCATTAAAGAAATAGAGGTGATAAATTAGCAGTCTCCAAAGTGCTATTTAAATGACTACATTCAATTTCTATCTCCTCACTGAGATATAAATTCCACAAGGGAGAATAAACCCTGTTTATTTATTTATTTATTTATTATCATCTCTCAGGGCTTGGTATATTGCCTACCTTATGCAGGCCCTCAATCAGATGCACATAAAATGTTTGATTCATTAGTTTCTTGACTGAAACCTATATTGTTGCACTTATTTATTTACAACTGTTTTCCTTACTAAACTAGGTCTCCAAGTGGGACAGGATAATATTGTATTGATATTTTTCACCCCCTATCTAGAAAGGTGTCTGTTCAATGAATAAGTAGACATAAGACTGATGCTATGAATATAGGAAGTTGCTGCTGGATATTGTTTTTTGCTCTGGATCTTGAGCACATGTAAGAAAATACAAGATCTATAATGGAAAGAGTTGTCTTCCAGGATTAAACCTGCGAGAAGAACTGATCAATGAAAGAAGGCAGAAACTATTCTGGATAGAAAAGTTACAGGAAAGACAAGAAAATTAATGGGATATTCTAGACATAGACTAATTGGCATAGAAGACCAAAACTAACTCTGAAACAAGGAAAGAGCAAAAAGTAGAGGAGGAAATTCATGGAGTCAAAGAAGTTAACAGAGAATGGTAAATACAGCATGTTGTTTTTAAAATGTTAGAACACAAAGAAAAATTTAGAGCTAAGTTATGGATTTCAATTGTAAGAATTAAAAAGAAAACAGCATGGAGACAATTATTAGAGGCTAGTGACGTGTTTAGATGTAATTATGTGAAGAATATGGCAGTTTTGATTGTGAAAACCTGTGGCTAGAAATATAGGGACCTGTATTTTTTAAGCTAAATAAGTAAATTCAGATTGTTGGCAATAATCCAACAGCTGCTGTGCAAGGAATAGTGTTTATATCTTGGAAATTAACAAATTATATTTGGCCTTTAGCCAAAAGTGAATTAACCAATGCTTTTCCAGAGAGATTACATAAAATTTGCCATCATATTTTCCACAAATTGTACTGAACAACTTGAAATTCTGAGGGAAACATTGGAAGCAGTAGACTTTTACAAGCATGTTCCTTTGTATATCTCATTCTTTCATATAAAGATGGATTTTGATAGTTTATCTGTTTCCAAAATATGCCTCCTACAGTTTATGAAAATGAGTTTTAAAGGTGAAAAAATAGTTGAACAGTATATTGTGCTCCCCACAATGATTGATTCCTTGACTTAAATTTTCATTCATCCTGAATTTTAAAAAGAATCTGTTAAGGTATTGTATATACCTTGTATCATCTGACAGAGAGCAGCAGTATCATGAATGGTGGTCATGAGATGGCAGTTGTTTAAACACTTTATATCTAACTGGATACTTTGAAAAGTTAAATATCAGAGCAATTTGGAAGTATAAAAATGGAAAAATAAATATGATTTTATTTTAGCATTATATTTTAGGGTAAATAATAAAAATGTAAATACTGATTTGTTTAATACGGAAAATAAATTCATTTTAAGAACCTAATACATGCAAAGGCTATGGTTTTTTGAGAAGAGACCAACTTATACTGACGTTTCTTAGGACTGCTATCTTTCAAGTCATTTCCTCTTGAAACGATATTATTAAAATTTGTCCTGAGTAATGCTGAGATATATCTCTCTTTTATCTGTCTACAATTAAAAACTGAATTTAATGATTCAAAAATAAGTCTATGGAATATTGTATCCTAAGGATTCAGTAAATATGTCAAAAATCTCTATAAAAATACATTTATGTATAAGTAAATATTTTGCATCTAAATTTTAAAATTTCTTTTGTGGGAAATAAATGTGCTAAATTGAGAGTTAAGATAATGAAGAAGTTTTCCCAGTTTTATCACTAACTACCTCTGGATTTTGAAAGTCATTTAGCCGTTTGTGTCTCAGTACATAAAATAAGGAGAAAGTAGTAAATATTCTTCAAGATTATTAAATGAAATTCTATGATAATATTAACTGCTGAAAAAACTGTTATAAATTGAATTGATAAAGTGAAGAATAATATCATCAACCATTATGGATTGAGTGCTGATGTCTAAAACCAATAATCCTTTGCAAAGTAATTAAATATACCCAGTGGGTTATAGAGATCATTCTTACACTACAGTTAATATGTGAGCAACAATGATTCTACTTCAGTTTTGTGAAAGATACATTGTAGGTTTATACAAAGATTAAGCTCATGAAAACTGATAAACTGTCAAACACATTTAAATAAGCACTGATGATAGGTTTTAATTCTATTTCTAATTAATCTCCTTACTATCTAGCTTTTTTGATAGAAGTCTGAAATATCTACATTTGTCACTTGAATAATAGTGTCAATCTTATTAACAGTTTAAATGTGTATTAACATTTTTGTATAGCTAGTAAGCAAGAGATTCTTATATTTGGGGACATTTGTCACCTGGTTAATATTAAAATTAGAAGGATAATATTGATCTTTATCTAGGTTCACCAATTGTAGTACACATGATGATGTTCAAGCCACAGCATTTGATTGGTTCTGGGGCATGAAGTGAAGTGAAGTCACTCAGTCGTGTCCAACTCTTTGCAACCCCATGGATTGAAGCCCACCAGGCTCTTTGGTCCATGGGATTTTCCAGGCATGAATACTGGAGTGGGTTGACATTTCCTTCTCCAGGGGATCTTCCTGACCCAGGGATTGAACCCAGGTCTCCTGCATTGTAGGCAGATGCTTTACCATTTGAGCTACCAGGGAAGCCCGTTTTGGTGCATAATTGTGGCCAAAAAACAGAGTTAAAATTAGTAATTTTATGAGTAAAGTTAGGGGCTTCCCTGGTAGCTCAGTCAATAAGGAATCTGCCATCTATGCAGGAGACTCAAGTTTGATCCCTGGATTGGGAAGATCCCCTGGGGAAGGAAATGGCAGTCCACTCAAGTATTCTTGCCTGGGAAATCCTATGGACAGAGGAGCCTGGAGGCCTATAATAGTCCATGGAATAGCAAGAGTTGGGCATGACTTAGCGACTAAACCGTGACAGTATTTTACTAGATGATTTCAAAATTTTGACTGCTTTATAAAAAGCATAATGCCATAAATCAAATGACTGGGTATTTTTTTTTTTTTTTTTTACCTATCACATTTCTAATGATTGCAAAGACAACTGAGTTTGCATTGCTTAACTTCTATTTGAAGCATGTAGCCATTGCATCAGTGAAATAAGGTACATAATTCAGATCTAAATTTGCTTATGTGCAAAAATGAAATCAAAATATTTCAAAGAAAAGAGTTGATCCTACTGATGAGTTTCCAGACAACTTTCAAGATGGATGTTTATCATTATCTTCCATGATCTGTTAAGGCTTATGAGTCTTTTTATATAACTGATACCAAAAAAGAAAAAATATTTGTGCATCAGAACTTTGCCAGTTACTGAACAAATTTAAACTCACTAAAACCAAATGTTTTGCAATATTTATTTGAGAGATACAATGTAGATGAACAATTTTATGCAGAACAAACAGTTCATTCACCTTCTCAGATATTCTAAAATACCAAGCCAGACCAGGCAAGAGGTAAACATACAACTGCTACTGCTAAGTCACTTCAGTCGTGTTCAACTCTGTGTGACCCCATAGACGGCAGCCCACCAGGCTCNGATACAATGTAGATGAACAATTTTATGCAGAACAAACAGTTCATTCACCTTCTCAGATATTCTAAAATACCAAGCCAGACCAGGCAAGAGGTAAACATACAACTGCTACTGCTAAGTCACTTCAGTCGTGTTCAACTCTGTGTGACCCCATAGACGGCAGCCCACCAGGCTCCCCCATCCCTGGGATTCTCCAGGCAAGAACACTGGAGTGGGTTGCCATTTCCTTCTCCAATGCAGGAAAGTGAAAATTGAAAGTGAAGTCGCTCAGTCGTGTCCGACCCTCAACGACCCCATGGACTGCAGCCTTCCAGGCTCCTCCATCCATGGAATTTTCCAGTACTCCAGTACTGGAGTGGGTTGCCATTGCCTTCTCAGAAACATACAAAGTATACTACAAAGGCTACATATCCCAAATTACTTATTGTAAATTGTCTTCTGATTTGATGATGCCAACAGCTTACACTGAAATTTATAATAACAGGTAGTCATATGAAATTCAGTCTAGTTCAACAATTACTGAGCATCTACTATGTGCTAACTATTGGGCTAAGGACCAGGGATATGACAGCAACCAAACAGTGATGTTTGACTCCTATGGAGCCTGGTGATGTATGCAAGTATATACTGATACATACAACTTAGAAAGGAAAGTGCTGTTGTGGGAGCAATGTAAGGTGCCCTAGGAGCCAAGAAGAGAAGTTTGGACTTAATCTGGAGGCTTCAGAAAGCCTTGCTAGAGAAAGCAGTATCCCATTTAAAGATCTGAAGGATGAGCAAAAATTGGTCAAGGAAAAGGAGCATTAGGTACACTATTATTAAATCTTTTGTCTTAAGGATATTACTGAAGATATTGCTATTCACCTCAGAATGCTGTTTTTAAAAAGCAACCTTAGAATAATTCATGTCTGACCTTAATACCATGACTGTTTGGTTTCCTTTGAACAATTCCTTTTTCCTTTTATGAATGAAGTTAAACTCCTTATTGGCTTCTAAGAGTTCAGATTAAATGGTTAGGTCATTTGAGGTTGCATGTTTTGCTGAATGCTCAATACCTACGTATGTCCCTACCTTTGTTTTTCTTTCATTTGTCAACCAGTTTATTTCATAGAAATAATTTTTCTGGTTACTAATACAGTGCATGATCACTGTAGAAAATTTGAAGAAGGTAATATCAAAAAAAAAATCGGGAGTGAAAATAAATCACCCATAATCTCAAGAGGAGTTTCCCTGGTGGCACTGGCGGTATAGAACCTGCCTGCCAATACAGGAGATGTAAAAGGTGCGGGTTGGTGCCTGGGTTGGGAAGATCCCCTGGAGGAGGAAATGGCAACCCAGTCCAATATTCTTGTCTAGAGAATCACATGGACAATGTAGCCTGGCAGGCTACAGTTCATAGGATCACAAAGAGTCAGACTAAAGCAACATAGCACACACACAACCTCAAGACAGTCTCCAAATAAGAATTTATATCTAAATGTTTAGATAGGAAAAAGACAACAGTATACCTTTGTAAATTAAACTACACTACATTTTAACCAGACATCTACTTATCAAAATATAATAAATATCTTCCTGTATCTTAATATTTTATTGGCAACAACATTTTAGTGATTATGTATTAGTTTATCCTCTGGACAAGGGGCTTCTCTGATGACTCAATGGTAAAGAATCCTCTTGCAAATGTAGGAGATGCCGGAGACATAATTCCATCACAGGATAGAGAAGATTGCCTGGAGAAGGAAATGGCAACTCACTTCAGTGTTCTTGCCTTGAGAATTCCACGAAGAGAGGAGCCTGGAGGACACAGTCCATGGGGTGACAGAAACAGACACGACTGAGCATACACTGCAACAAGTATACAAAGTATCCTCTGGATGTATAATTTATCCATCTGACAGTATTTCTTGTTTTAGACATCAATGTTTCTTTCAAATTTTACCCTCATATACAATTCAAGTTTACTTGAGGGATATATTACCAATACATACCTCCACTTTTATTTTATTTTCTTTAGTTTTTGTTTTCAATCCTTCACATGATTTATTTTTTCAAAAGTATCAGTCTTTGTCAATCCGCAATATGAAACATGGCATTACTGTAAACTGAGATATACTACTAAGATATGGCAATTGGGTCAGGCACCTAGGAATTTCTGAAACTGCCTTATTTATTTAGTCTTTCCTTATAGATGTTTGACAACTTTGTCTGCAGTATATATATATATATATTAACCTACTTTATTTAAATTTTATTTCTTATATAGAATTTTAAGGTGTCAAAACTGTTTCTGTAATATATTTAAACTCACAAAAAATTTTCCTTTGTGTTTATATCTTTGGTTATATTCTTGGGAAAGTACTTCAACATATCAAGATCTATAATTTATATATATGTATATGTCAGTTATTTTTTCTTTGATTCTCCCTACTCTTTTTTTTATTATTTTACATATCCACGTATACATTGCTTTAAACTATTTCTGAAACAACACAGTACATAGATACATACTATATTTCTTCAGTTGAGTCACTCAGTCATGTTGTACTCTTTGCGACCCCATGGACTGCAGCACTCCAGGCTTCCCTGTCCTTCACTCCCAGAGCTTGCTCAAAGTCATGAACTTCAAGTCAGTGATGCCATCCAACCATCTCATCTACTGTCATCCCCTTCTTCTTCTGCTTTCAATCTTTCCCAGCATCAGGATCTTTTCCAATGAGAAATATGACTATATTTCTTAAGATCCATAAGAACACTGAAGTCTGAAAATTAATTAATTTATAATAAAAAGACAAATGAGAATATTTAAAATTACAATCCTCTTTATAGTTCTATACAAATATTACTTTAGTGGCTTATAAATGGAATTTTATTGTAAAAGTCATGCAAGTTTTACTAAGTTAAGTGTACCTATTGTGGCATGCAAGATATACAGCATGCAAACATACTTTGAAATTGAAAGCATTTTTCCACTGAGGCATATTAATTAATGACCTTCATCAAGAGAAAGAATGTTTATTTAAGCCCATATGAGCATAATCTTCATAGCAAAGTTAATAATATTCACATATGTGTTCATTGCTTGTCCTTATTATAGATATGTCAGTATTCAGTGTTTATCTGTGATGTATGTAAGAAAAATGGAGAAATATGAATGACTGAGTCAGTCTTTTAATTCATAACTACCAAGTGACTGCTGATGTTATGTTTCTCTTAAGTGTGACATTGGTCTCTTGAGATTAAATCAAGTCAAAACTCTTACATTTTCTTAAACAATATTTTCTGGACTTTTTTGTTTTGTTATATATGTGTAAGTGTATATATATATATACATATATATATAATGAATTGGACCGAATAGATTATGCACATATTTAAAACTTGACAATTGGTTAATGCCTATCTTTTCTAATTTTTCATGATCTAAGCTGAGGTATTTGATTTTAATGAAAACTAAACTACCTGTTACAGTGAGTAGGAATTTGGTACAGAGAAAATAATATGAGTTATATAGTTAGGAAGAACTAGATATACTCTCAGAAAGCTTGTTAGACATGTAGCTTTGAAAAATTACTCAAGTTCTATGTTACAGATTTTAACTTATCTAACAAATAGGAGTAATAAATATTAAGGCTACTGAAATGATTAAATTAAATAAATTAAGTAATAATATATCATTTTAAATCCCCAAGCATCCAACCCAGAGTATATAGTAGGTGCTGAATTGTTACTCATTTTTTTCTTTAGGTACTAAACTGTATACTGTGTAGTTTTTGTATACATGAAAAATAGAAATAAACTTGACACCCAAAATCAGCAAGGAAAATAAAAACCAGAAATATAAACACATTCTGTAACAAATCCATAAGCTGTCTTATGGATATAATCAATAATATATGTGGAAGCATTACCATAAACCATGAACGTCAACAAAAGTGAAAGTTTTTTTTAAAATTAATATTAAAAAAATGTCAATCAATCAATTCCACTCCTAGGTATATATTCCAAAGAATCTAAAGCAGGGACTTAAACAGGTACTTATGCACTGATGTTCATAGCAGCATTATTCATAACTTTTAAAAGGTGGAAATAACTCAAGTTTCCAACAGTACTTGAATAAATAAAGAAAATGTGGTATATATATGCAATATAATATTATTCAGCCATAAGAAGGAATGAAATTCTGATACATGCTGCAGATATGGATGAACCTTGAAAACATTGTGCTAAGTGAAGTAAACCAAACAAATAAAGGAAAAAATGTATGATTCCACTCATATGAGGTACCTAGAAAGGCAAATTTATAAAGAAAAAAAAAGGGAATTGAAGTTGCCAGCAGCTGGGGTAAGGGTTGGTGAGTTACTATTTAGTTAATATAGAATTTCCTTTTGGAATAGTGAAAAGCTTTGCAAACAAATTGCAGTGATGGTATACAACACTGTGAATATACTTAATACCACTGAATTGTATACTTAAAATGATTAAAATGGTAAATATTATGTTATGTATATTTTGCCACAATAACAGCAAGGGAAAAAGAGAGAATGCCAGAGGCCTCAGATCTCAGAAGAACTTCAGAGTACAGCCTCCAAAGGTAAAGGAAACAGTGTTAAAAATAAATCAAAAATCTCATATCTACAAGGAAAGACATAAGATACACAATATTAGCAATGGTCTCTTCTCTTTATCTTGTTTGGTTTTAAGTACCAGAGTAAGAAAGAGAGTCTTCATTGTAAACAGCAATCTTACAGATACTTAGATCTACTAGTATGAAAGAGGTTAAGGCTAAAAGAATTTACTAAAGATCAAGAAAAATTTCTGCTGGCCCAAAATAGTGCCATGGCATCTACCAACAGAAAATTTCTGCAAATAATTAAGAAAAAATAAAAATTCCTACCTTTATTCCAATATGAAGAATCTATAAGGAATAAACACAATATCAATGTTATGAGAAAACACAAAATAAGGAACAGGAAAAACGCATTCCAAATGAAAATCACCTAATTTAAAGATGTTATTATGGAAGAGAAAACTGTGCTCAAATATGGCGATATACTTTTCAGAATTAGTAATAAAATAATTTTTATGAAAGAAAAAGAGTACAAGGCAGAAATACAAGCGTTCGGGGAAGAGATGATGAGAACAGAAGAAATAAGGATAAAACTGAAAGCAAATAAAGAATAAATACAGCTGAAAATACAGTAAGGGGCACAGAAGGTGAGAATAATAAAAATGAACAAAATAAATGAGGATAATAGATATTTGACAAAGATTATAGAGAGAATGATGTGTTGTGCTATTGCTTCAGTCATTTCCAACTCTTTGTGACCCCATGGAATGTAGCTTGCCAGGCTACATTCTACAATCTCGGTGGGATTCTCCAGACAAGAATACTGGAGTGAGTTGCCAAGAGAGAATGATAAATATGGACAAAATTTTAAAAAGNGATGTGTTGTGCTATTGCTTCAGTCATTTCCAACTCTTTGTGACCCCATGGAATGTAGCTTGCCAGGCTACATTCTACAATCTCGGTGGGATTCTCCAGACAAGAATACTGGAGTGAGTTGCCAAGAGAGAATGATAAATATGGACAAATTTTTAAAAAGGAGATTGGAAGTATACATTATAGGATTCCACAAAGAAGAAATAAACAATAAAGGAACTGAGAAAACTTTCAAAATTAAAAGAAGATTTGAAAGTGTCAAACTTTCTCCCAATTAAAAATAAACAAAAAAAGAAATCGCCTGCCTCACAAAATTGTGAATCAAGCCAAAGTCAAACCTCTTAATCCTTTTAAAAATCAAATCTTAGAAAAGATAGCAACTGTATTAAAAACTTCAAGATTTTTAAAAGAGGAAGATCTTAGTCTTCTTAACCAGATTGAAAGTGAAAGTGAAATAGCTCAGTCGTGTCTGACTCATTGCGACCCCCCCTGTAGCCTACCAGGCTTCTCCGTCCATGGGGTTTTCCAGGCAAGAATGCTGGAGAGGGTTGCCATTTCCTTCTCCAGGAGATCTTCCCGACCCGGGGACTGAACCTCTCAGAGGGCGTAACATCCGTTTGCGCAATGACGAATGAGAGACTTGGTGGTCCCTTTTATATGTATTTAATGAGTGTTGCGGGCATGAAGAAGAAGAGTGTGCAATGTGGATCCTACAAAGTTTCAAGGAATAAAACTGTGACCTAAAATTTTTTTACTCAGCCAAAGATAATTCAAATGTGAAGCACCAATATTTTCAACATGTAAGAAGTAAGAAATGAGAGATGTTAGAATCTCCTGACTCTTTCTTAAAGATAAAAACACGGTAGAACAAATTTCCATAACCAAGGATGGCAAGGATGTTATAGCAGAAGAACTGGTAGTGAACACTAAATATTTGACAGTGGGTCTAATATAAAATAAGTAATACACTTTTATAAAATGAATATGAGTATTTTAAACTGAGAGAAAACAGAAATTATGTTTTTCAAAAAGAAAAAGCAAGAGTGGGAGGAGGAGAGATGATGAGAGGGAATATAAGCTGCTTTTTTAGCGGAAACTCCAGTACTTTGGCCACCTCATGAGAAGAGTTGACTGACTGGAAAAGACTCTGATGCTGGGAGGGATTGGGGGCAGGAGGAGAAGGGGACGACCGAGGATGAGATGGCTGGATGGCATCACGGACTCGATGGACGTGAGTCTGAGTGAACTCCGGGAGATGGTGATGGACAGGGAGGCCTGGCATGCTGCGATTCAT
>SJYX01022982.1:17393-117438 GCA_006410675.1 Oreotragus oreotragus
AAAAAAAAAAAAAAAAAAACAAAGAAAGCTGAGCACCAAAGAATTGATGCTTTTGAACTGTGGTGTTGGAGAAGACTCTTGAGAGTCCCTCGGACTGGAAAATCCAACCAGTCCATCCTAAAGGAAATTAGTCCTGAATATTCACTGGAAGGACTGATGTTCAAGTTGAAACTCCAATACTTTGGCCACTTGATGTGAATAACTGACTCCTTGGAAAAGACCCTGATGCTGGGAAAGATTGAGGGCGAGAGGAGAATAGGACCACAGAGGATGAGATGGCTGGATGGCATCACTGACTCAATGGATATGAGTTTGAGTAAGCTCTGGGAATTGGTGCTGGACAGGGAAGCCTGGCATGCTATAGTCCATGGGGTTGTAGAGTCGGACACGACTGAGCTACTGAACTGAACTGACTGAACTGACTGAAGTTAAGACTGTGAAGTTACATGTGAACTTGAAGATTTCATGTGGTAGAAATGCTAATAATTTGTATGAAAGTAAGCTTTCACAGCGTATTGTATAACATTTACCAGTTTAAAAAAAATCTAACCTGAAAATCCTTTTTAAAATTCTTCATCAAATGTCCTAAAATACCCAGTTTTTAAGATGCCCTTTGAACCATATTGATTGTCATACTTATTTTTCATTAATTAATAAATCAAATAAATTTTGTACACACGCTAATCCTACATTTACATGAAAGTTATGCTTTGTACCATTTGCAATTAAATTTTTATTAGTACATATCAATTCTGTTTGAATCCTAGATGTATTTTTCAGTTAACCTTAAGCATTTATGGCAAGTGCTTTTGCAAACTTAACTCATTAATTCTATGCAGTTGATGAAATAGGATTCTCCAAAGTGATAGAAGAATACTCCTTCTGAGGGTGTACTTTGTTTTTATTTAATTAGGCACTAGTCTGCTCTGATTTCTTGGATTTCCCTGTATAGGAGCAATCTTCTCAGAGCAGGATGGAGCTAAGTAGCTGACACTGTCCTCTAAGGCTCAAAGTGGATGTTAGTTTATAGTTTCCAGGTTGCCTCTACCACCAGCCAGCCGCTTGCTGGGCTTCCACCTACTTGGTTTCAAATACATTTTGCTAACATTTCTTGCCTAAGCAGATCCTTTGATTTTACCATCTGGACCCTTTGGTGTCACTGCATAAACACCTTACTATTGCTGCTGGTCAGTTAACTGGGGTGCTTAAGGAAACTCAAAGATCATAAAGCAGTTCTATTCTATTCTACTTTGTAAATAGAAAAAAAAAAAAAAAATGAAAAACAACACCATTCAAGGAAATAAACAGAAAGTGAACACGGATTTCTTGTGTGAAAATGGTCTCAGAAATAAGCAGATGTATTTATTTTCTATTTTCAAGATAAAATTTGTATGTAGACATAGAAAGGCTAACATCATTATTGCAAAAGTCCCCAGGGGTCAGAGAAAACACACTGCTAGCTTGGTGCTGTAGACACTTGATATGGCCACTGTGCAGACTTCAAAGAGTAAAGAGAGTCTGAGGGATGGTAAAGCTGCTCTATTTGCAAGTTCTAAAAATTGTTCCTCAACCAACATTATTAAAGCTGTGACATAATCTGAAAAATCCAGTGTGATAATTTATATGAGATAGAAATGCATCCTTTTCTGGTATGTTACTTGTGTGTTTTTATGTTTGCATCACAAACTAAAAGCAGCTAATAGTAGATGTTCCTTGGCATTTTTCTTTTCCAGGAAAAAATTCCTATTGCTCTCATTTTCATTTCAATGCTGTGCTACAGTTACTTATCTTAATAGTTAGCTAGCATAACACAAAATAACTGAATAAAGCATTTTGATTTACTAGAGTATTTAAATCTATAAAACCAGCTGCAAACTTGATGAAGCAAATTCACTGAGGTTTAGTAGAAACATTGAGACAATTTTATTTTCTTGTTTGTTTGTTTACAAAATTTATTGAATTACCGTGGTTCAGGAACCAAAGATATGAACTGTATGTGACACCAAAATAATGAATTGAAATAGTTATACCTTTTATTGATTAAAAAAAAAAAACTTATTTACTTTTAGCTGTGCTGGGTCTTTGCTGCTTTGCCTGGGCCTTCTCTAGTTGCAGTGATGGGGCTACTCTTCACTGTGGTTTGTGGGCTTCTCATTGTGGCGGCTTCTCTTGTTGCACAGCACAGGTTTAGGCACATGCGCTTGAGCAGTCGCAGCATGCAGGCTCAGCAGTTGTGGCCCACGGGCTTAGTTGCTCCTTTGCATGTGGAATCTTCCTGGATCAGGGACTGAACCCATCACCCATGGCTTGGCAGGGGAATTCTTATCCTGTGTACCACCAGGGAAGTCCAAAATAGATATATTTTATTTTTAATCAATCAAACCAATATTTTATAGACCACAGATTTGATTGGCCAAGAGCTTTGTTTTCCCCAAATGTAATTAAACAATTTTATGTGTTGGCGTATATTATAAAAATCCATAAGACAGAATTCCTCAGCTTATTCAAGATATCTGACTTTCCAGAATGCAGATATCTCTGAGGAAACTCAGCAGGAAATCCAGCATCTGCTATAGCAACTGGAGAAATCCCTTGGTTCCCAAACTGCCTCTGTCTTAATTTCCTGTCCTCCTTTTTGTTAGCTTATTTAACCTGCAAATTTATAATTAAAGTACAATGTTTTCAGCTCACTGAAAATAACCTTATTCAACCTCTCTTCTCATGTGAGTCTTGGAGGAAACCCTCTCTCTCTCTCTTCCTCTCTGAGTTTCTACATTCTACACAGAGTTTTATAAATTAAATGTCTCATCTTACAGTACAAAAGGGAAGAGATGTGACTACTGGAATGACATTTGTGTCACATTGTTTGTTACTGAAGCAAACTTGGGTCTACTTGCCCATGTGTAGTAAAGCCAATCTAGTGACACTGGGCTGTGGGGAAGGAAATTGCAACATTTATTGCTGGTGCCAAGTGAGGAGTCCAGGGCAACTGGTGCTTAAAAGACCTGAACTCCCCAAAGGCTTGCAGGGAAAGGTTTTTAAAGATAAGGTGAGGGAGAAGGGTTATAGGGTGTGTGATCAGCTCTTGGCCATTCTTCTGATTGTCTGATGGAGGTTAATCAGGAATCAGCATCATCAACCTTCTTATTCCAACTGATCAGGTGTCTATATATATGCTTGTAGGTGACATACAGTTAACTTCTCCCACTTTACAGGGGTTTCAGTATCTTCAAAACAGCTCAAAAGACTTGACTCAGAGTAGTATCTATAGCTTTTGAAGGGAAACTAAAAGTCCTTGACTTTCTTTAGTGGCTAAAATATTATTCTGTCTTGCTTGACTGTGGTTTCTTTATGCATTTTTTCACTTCTCTGATTAAATTTACTCTTTGGAACTTAGGGAAGGCCTAGGAGGTGACAGTTTTTCTACAGACAAGAGGCAGGTATAGAACATAGGGAGGGAGGTCTGTTCAGAGAAGGGTCCTGCTTTGTTACAAAATGGCCTGGGTCTGATTTTTGGATCAAAAAAATAATAAAGATAAAAGAAAATGTCCATGAAGGTATTTGGTAAGATTTTCCATCCAACCCTTAAGAATGACAAAGAGGAAGCCATAGACCCTCTTTTTAATTCCAAAGACTACATAACCGGAACAAAATCCACATTCTAGCTTTAGTGTGACTTTGCATATCTTAATTTCTTTTCATCACACAGAGCAATCTTATTTTCCTAATTTCAAAGGTCTTATGGGAAGCATCACAGTGACTTTCATCTGCTGACATTAGTGAAATCTTCATATCTCTTCCTTTAAAATTATTCCCACTGTTTTGCTTAGAAAATACTTCTCCATCAAGCAATCACAGAATATATATCAATTGAATTAAAATTTTTGCAGATATGAATTGAAAAGCCCAAACTACTTTAGAAAAAAGAAAACCATAGAGGACATGTATAAATTCTGATAGTATACTGTCTCCTTTTTTGACCTCTGGGATCCTTCTATAGTAGTTCCCTTTTCCTTTAGGTTAGGCTTTCTTGATGACTCAGATGGTAAAGAATCTGCCTGTAATGCAGGAAACCCAAGTTCAGTCCCTGGGTTGGGAAGATTCCCTGGAGAAGGGAATGGCAACCCACTCCAGTGTTCTTGAAAGTGAAAGTGAAAGTGAAGTCACTCAGCCATGTCTGACTCTTTGTGACCCCATGAACTATAGCCCACCAGGCTCCTCCATCCGTGGGATCCCCTTCTCCTCCTTCCCAGCATCAGGGTCTTTTCCAATGAGTCAGTTCTTCATCTCAGGTGGCCAAAGTCTTGAAGTTTCAGCATCAGTCCTTGAGGACTGATTTCCTTTATATGGACTGGTTTGAATTCCTTGCAGTCCAAAGGGGAGAAAAGTGTATTAGAAGGAAACACAGAAGGTTGGCTATAAAAAAACACAAATATAAAACATAATCAGTCTCATGGATGGCACATGTGCTTACACATGTACATACAGACATACACACACACAAATCTCATCTCATAACTACAATTTAAACAATGCTTATAAGTAATGTGAAATGAAATGAAATTTTATGACAAGACAAGAAAAATTTAAAGAAAGAAATCTTTGCCCTTTGCCCTCCTCTCTCTCTCCATTGTACACTGTGTACAACGTAAGCAACAAAGCTTCCCTATTGGAAGAAAAGCCCATTCAATTATAAAGAGTAATATTCTTCTAGCATCAATAAGACAGCCCTTTAAAGATGATATTTCTTCTTGATAAGGGGCTGTGTGGCACTTTGATCTGGATTATGTAAACTATCAACACTATGTCATTCGAGGTACAGCCATCTGTCTCAAAAAACTTATGTAACTGTACCTTGACTTCTAAAGGGAGAAGCAGTTCTCAGAGCTTTCTGATATCCTCTTAATGGGTTATAATCCTCAAATTTGGTTCAAATAAAATTTTCCATTTCTTCACCAACAGTAAGTACACCGTAACTATTCCTCTTATAACAAAAATGCTCTCTTTCTCTCTCCATTTGAATTTATTCATAGGTTCAGAGAGTTATTGCATCTAATTCCCAATTCATGGTCACTGAATGATGTGCACTTGAGTTCTGGAATCCTATATTCTATAAACCCTGAAGGAGATAACTGCCATAAAATGCCTATTTGAAAAAAAGAAAAAAGAAAATTATGTAGGCTGGTATGCAAGAATACATGCCTTTAGCTGCACACGACTAGTTGCTGAGCATTTGAGAGTTGTCTTAATGGTTAAATGATCAGAGATCTCTATTTTCTGCTGTGGAAAAAGAAAAAATCTCCCTTTACAGTTTAGGTAGGAGGATAAGTCTTTAATTAACAATGATGGATTCATTTGCCTTGCTTTGAACCAAGCCTCCCATTCAAAATAGTTGGAGTAGCTGGAAACAATATTTTAAAATCAAATCTATTTTCAGTTATCAGAGAGCTACCAAGACACAAGTCTTGTGAGACTAAGATTCCAGAGAAAAAGAAAATCCAGAGAGGTGATCCAAAGTCCACAGTGCTTTTCTCTGCCAGGCATTGGCTGATTCATAGACAGCTGCGGAGAGGCAGAGAAAGCAGGACAGTGAAGATGAGAAATGAAGCAGAGATTTCAGCCGTTTAACATGCTGAGGGAACAGACATTGATGAGAGTTTTGTTTCCAGGAGAATGAAAAAATATGAGGTGGATACCTGTGGCAGATTCATGTCAATGTATGCCAAAACCAATAGAGTACTGTAAAGTAAAATAAAATAAAATGGATACTCTAAAAAATNATGATAATGTATTTACTAGTTTCCTCCGAGTCCTGCTAACACTTGACTTTTAATAGATGCCAACAACACTCTTCACAGTCCAGCCTTAGTAACTCAGGCGAGTCACTTACTTTTCACGATACTGATTGGCTATTCTTTTTTTTTTTTTTTAATCAGGGTTTATTAGAAGTGCACAGGCCCCCAGTGGGTCCCCAGCACTGCCTCGAAAGCAGAGAGACAAGTCACCCAGCAGCCTCTTGGAAGATGCCAAAGAGACATGCTTCACCAGAGATAGGAAGGGAGGCTTCTTCAGCTCCTTTATGAAAAAGAGAAACGCTCCCACACCCCCGAAACGCAGCAGCTCCTTCCGAGAAATGGAGAACCAGCCCCACAAGAAATACGAACTGACGGGTAACTTCTCATCTGTTGCTTCTCTGCAGCATGCTGAAGGGTTCTCTCTCACTCCTGCCCAGCAAGAAGCGAGTCTGGTGCCACCCAAGTGCTATGGGGGTAGCTTTGCACAGAGGAACCTCTGTAATGACGACGGTGGTGGGGGCGGGGGCAGTGGTGCTCCTGGGGGCGGGTGGTCTGGCATCACAGGCTTCTTTACACCACGCTTAATCAAAAAGACACTGGGCTTACGAGCAGGTAAACCCACAGCCAGTGATGACACATCCAAGCCTTTTCCGAGGTCAAACTCTACATCTTCCGTGTCCTCAGGGCTTCCAGAGCAGGATAGGATGGCAATGACCCTTCCCAGGAACTGCCAGAGGTCCAAACTCCAGCTGGAAAGGACAGTGTCCACCTCTTCTCAGCCAGAAGAGAATGTGGACAGGGCCAATGACATGCTTCCAAAAAAATCAGAGGAAGGTGCCGCTCCGACCAGGGAGAGACCAAAAGCCAAACTTTTGCCCAGAGGAGGCACCGCTCTTCCTCTCAGAACCCCCTCTGGGGATCCAGCCACTACAGAGAAGGATTCTCCAGGGTTGGGGGTGGCTGGAGTGGCAGCTGCCCCCAAGAGCAAGGAGAGGAATGGTGGAGCACGACTTGGCATGGCTGGAGTCCCAGAGGATGGCGAGCAGACCGGCTGGGCTTCTCCAGCCAAGACTGCTGCGGTCGTCCCAACCACTCATAACCACAAAGTGCCCGTCCTTATCTCACCCACTCTGAAGCACACTCCAGCTGACGTGCAGCTCATTGGCACAGACTCTCAGGGGAATAAATTCAAGCTCTTATCAGAGCATCAGGTCACTTCCTCTGGAGACAAAGACCGACCCCGCCGGGTAAAACCAAAGTGTGCCCCACCCCCCCCACCAGTGATGAGACTACTGCAGCATCCGTCCGTGTGCTCAGACTCCACGGAAGAGCCAGTCGCCCCGACTGCAGTCCAGCCCAAGTCAGAAACCCAGGAGGGAGGGAAAAAGGTGGCTCCAGGGGCGGTGCCCATCAGTGGGAAAGCTGGGAGGCCTGTGATGCCTCCACCTCAAGTGCCTCTGCCCACATCTTCCATCTCGCCAGCCAAAATGGCCAATGGCACAGCAGGTACTAAAGTGGCTCTGAGAAAAACCAAACAGGCGGCCGAGAAAATCTCAGCCGACAGAATCAGCAAGGAGGCCCTGCTGGAATGTGCTGACCTACTGTCCAGTGCAATCACGGAGCCTGTGCCCAACAGCCAGCTGGTGGACACTGGCCACCAGCTGCTCGACTACTGCTCAGGCTATGTGGACTGCATCCCCCAGACTCGCAACAAATTCGCCTTCCGAGAGGCTGTGAGCAAACTGGAACTCAGCCTGCAGGAGCTGCAGGTGTCTTCCGCAGCCGCTGGCGTGCCCGGGGCAAATCCTGTCCTTAACAACTTACTGTCGTGTGTACAGGAGATCAGTGATGTGGTGCAGAGGTAGCCACTGGTAGCCAGGTGGGAAGCTGCACACATTTCTGAGGGGAGAGGGAAAGGGACTTGTTTTACTTGTGTTCTCGTTTCAGAAAATGGAAGACTGATACTTGAGTGTGTTTCTGTGAAGTACCTCAGATCTCTGAGTTCTCAACGTTTACAGGTTCATCTCAAAAATAACAAAAAGCAAAATCCATAAGAGAGAGGGAAAATAGATGGGGAGCAGGGCAGTTGTGGGTCAGATCAGAAGCTGCACTGAAGCATCAGGGACGTGTGCCTGTCGAGCTACGAAGAACCGAGTCCAGCCCGTCCTTACCTGGAGTGATGTGAGCTGGCCAAACAGGGCTGTCCGGTGAGGCTGCTGGGTCTATGCCCAGAAAACGGGGTGGCTGTGGCTCTCACTTTGCACCACATGGAAGGGGACTAGGGGCTCCGGTAGATACTAGTGGTACTGATCTCAGTGAGTGGGTGGGGACGTGCCAAGAGGTTTTCTTCAAGGCTGTTGGAAGCTGCTGTTAGCCTGGTTCCCACAAGGTCACGGCTGCAGTAAGAGCTGCAGATCAGATGGCTAGATGCAAAACTGGGAAGCGTGGCCCTATCTGTACACGCCTGTCCTTTTGTCTGTTGGTGTGTTAGTGGTGCCGGAGGTAAAGAACGCTAGGATGTGTGTTCAGGGAGATTGAAACCTCCTCCTACATTGTATACTGCCTGGCAGAAGCCACTTCTCCCAGGCCAGTGTATGATTTCGTAATGGATGAGGGTGGGCTTTGTGCTCACTGGTGCCTATCTGTGATCCATAGGCATAGGGGTCTCTGGTGGTTTTTCTCTGCCCCTTGCTGGGCGGGCTGTCTTCCTCTGTCCTGGCAGCATTCAGGGCATTAACCAGCATTGAACACTGTTGAAAACAGCAGTCCTGGACAGAGCTCTCAGGAGAGTCCCTGCATACTGACATACTGGCCAAGGACTTGAGCAGCTATGTATGTTTCTTTATCAACTAAAGTGCCAGGGAAAGGGTGTCGTCTTGAAACCCAGCATTCAGCCGAGGAGCCTGTGACTGAGGGGAAAAGCTGGCTTGGTCCTAATGACTTTCTCTGTACCTTTCCTCTCCCTTATCACCATAGACCCAATCCAGGTAGAGAGTGGGGAGAAGCATTCTCTCACTCTGTGGATTTCAAATGACTCACCCTAAGTTATTGTCACATGCTTTTCTTCTTTGACTGACTCCCCCTGCCAATTGTTGTGCTTGTTTGTAAAGATCATATTGGAAATACTCTTTGATATTTATTTTTTCATTTCACCTCTATTTAAAAATGCATAATTGAAGGAGCAGGTCATTTTCAGGGGATGCCAGTTAGATCCTGGAAACCTAATGGTTCCTTTTCCTTCCCTATTCAGTTATTGTTACAGAAGTTAATTAGGATCACTTCTGAATTTAGAACCAAATCTGATTGGTTAGATGTTATTAATACTCTCGATACCAGGTCTAAGTCCAGTGACCACTTCATTCTCTTTTTAAAACTTTATGCCCCCTCTAGTCCTGCCTCCAAAGAGAATGCAATATTTTTCAAAAACTCATTATTTTTTTCTCCCAAAGGAATATTAACTTAGGAAGATAGGAATTCAACACTGGTGGACAGTGAGTTTCTTCCTGGCTCTGTTATTAGTCCACTGTCAGCCCCATCGCCCCTTCTCTTAATCTGTTAAATGGAGATAATGATACATGTTCTCAAGGGTGTTTTGCAAATAAGTGTATAGTTATCCCTTTGAGACCCTCTCTGGAAAGCTGTTTAGTGCAGTATTATTATGTATGAATACACGTTTTTCATTCTCCTTTTTCATCATCTTTGCTTCGTAGCAGATGATGAAATTTAAAACTGCTGAGATTATACTAATCAGGCTAAGGGGAAAAATGGTTTTGGACAGAGTTTGGCATCTTTGACCAAGAAGAAATTTTAGTTTTCATTAGAAAGAAAGGAATTGATTCTTTCTATGGGTGTTCCAGAGGAGTCCCAGGCAAAAAGAAGAAAAAGCAGGGAGGAGACCGTATTGGGCATTCCTCTCAGGGGTTGGGTGATCCCTCTGACTGTTACGTGTTGGTGGAACACAGGCAACCAGAGATTTGGCTAACCTCTTTGTAATGTTTAGAAGAGTTCCCTTTAACTTGGATTTGAAACCCAACAGTCCTCCGGCCTCCTTCTTCTTTGCCACTCTCCTTCATCGTATACTTCCATAAACTTGAAATTGTTTTAGCAATTAGCCTTTTAAGGGTGGGGCAGGGAAAGCTAAAACTTTAGAATATTATTATGCTGCTTTTTAAGTTTATCCCTGTCATTGTGGATGCAAGTTGAGGGATTAGAATCGTTTTTCAGGGGATTTTCTTTGTTTCTTTGTTTCTTTGTTTGTTTCTTTTTTTTTTTTAAAGCAAGGGGTCTTTTCTTGAGAGATCTGAAAATAAGCCTTGGAAGAACACTACTGAGTGTATTTAAGCTCCCTGGTTTTCTCACCGAAGAGCTATCTTTGAGGGTGAGGGCTGGGTCTTAGGGGTAACACCTGGCTCTGTCTCATTCATAGTAGGTGCTCAGTATGTTCATGAGTGGATTTTCTGTTTTGTTTTGTTTTTTCCCCTGAACACTGTCAAGAGTAGCATTGACTGTCGCAGCACACTCCATCCACATGATGCTTTAACTGCAGGTTCAGGAGTTGAGGGCTCTGGGTTTGGGTTAAAGAGACACTGTCAACTTACTATGAAAATGTAATTTAGGTTTTTTTCCTTTTTCTACTTGAAAGGGACCAGATTTTTAAAAAACTAACCATATATAAATTAAAACATTTGAATTCAAAGCAGAGAAAATTACTTTTAGAAACTAAAAATGTAGTTTAATTCTGTCTAGTTTAAAAACAAAGCAGACAGCAGGAGCAAAAGCCCTTCTACAAGGTGTTGAAGCTTTCTAAAGTGGTTATGTGTATGCATCCCTTTGGGGTTGCCACAGACGGAATTGTCTCATGTACAGATCATATGATTTCAGTTTAGATTTACTGCCTTACAATGCAGTGTGGTGTAAAATACATCTTGTTTGTGCTTTACATGAAGTATTTTCTTAAAAGGCTTTGTGTACAATTAAAATGTGTATATTTTCCTACAGATCTCCATTGTGACTTTCAGAGATATAGCCTTAAAAAAAAAATTGGTCCTGAGAAATTTATTCAGTGTTTTTCCAGGTGACCTCTATACATTGAGGTTATTAGGTCTTCACTAGACCCAATGGCACCGCACTCCAGTACTCTTGCCTGGAAAACCCCATGGATGGAGGAGCCTGGTAGGCTGCAGTCCATGGGGTCACTAAGAGTTGGACACCACTGAGCGACTTCAGTTTCATGCGTTGGAGAAGGAAATGGCAACCCACTCCAGTGTTCTTGCCTGGAGAATCCCAGGGACGGGGGAGCCTGGTGGGCTGTCGTCTCTGGGGTCGCACAGAGTCAGATACAACTGAAGTGACTTAGCAGCAGCAGCAGCAGACCCTTTTTTAGCTGAATTATGTGGTTTAAGTTAGAATTTTTGTACACTTCAGCTGAAAGTTGACTGGTAAAATAGTGCCCAGTTAATAAAATGCTGACTTTGCTAACGCATCCCCCATATTTATTTAACAAAGTCATGCTTTAAGGCTTTTAAAGCTTTTGGGCTTTAAGGATACAGTTTAGATAAGTGATTTAAGAGTTCAGACTCTAAAGCCAGTCTAGAAGGCAAGTCACAGTTAACCTTCCTCGGCCTTCGTTTCTTCATTGGAAAACAGGGATAATAATAGTAACTACCTCAGGGTTGTTGTAAGGATTAAATGAGATAATGTGTGTAAGATACTTAGCTTGAGTGTCTGGCATGTAATGAGTACTCCACAATTGTTAACTACTACTGTTATTAACACTTAATCCAATGAGCTTTTGCCAGGGATGTGCAACAAAATTTCCTGGAGTTTTTTTTTTTTAAAACACCAACAAAAATGATTCATTGGCCTCACCCTGTGGAATTCCCTGTGGGGCCGGGTCTCAACTAGTGTGTTTTCCAGAATCTCACCAGCACTGTGAGCAGTCGCAACACTCCAGCTTTTCTCTTCACAGCTTAAGAAATGGGAAGAGAGGACGTTGAAGTTACTTGCCCATGAGCTCAGAGCAGTTACTTAGTGGCAGAGCCAAGGCTAGAGTGTGGTTCTTAATTCACTTTCTCATTGTGGGGTCTTGCCACCGTTCCTGTTGCCCCATGAGACACTGCAAAAAAAAGTGACTCAGACAATCTGTCTGCACGGGAGCTGCACACTTTCTAAAGCACACGTTCCTGGCACTCTGACCTTTAAGCCTTGAATGTTAAGTAATGTCTACACTAGCAAAGCAGGCATTCAGTAGAACTCAGTAATTTAAAAAATTATATGGGGTCATTCTTTGGACAGACCTTAGCGACACAGCAATCTGCACTTTGTAATGAAGTAGCAACTTAAAAAAACCTAGTCCTACATTCCTTTTTCTTAAACAGAAACAAAAAACTTTATTGTTTCGTATCATTTTAATAATTGACATAATGTATGAAAGCACTTTGAGAAAAAGTAATATAACTATAAAGTTGTGTTATTAATGTCTATTTAGACATAGACATCTATAATGTCTATATAGATGATGATTGACTTACAAGTTTTGTGTGCAGGGGACCCGAAAATAGAGATATATAAACAGTCAGCTCTGTGATTTATCACATTTATAAGTATGAATCTGCTAAATGAGTATGTGCAGGTGTAGTAACTGTTTTGCTAAAATGGTAACTCAGTGCCGAATAACTTCCCAAAACTAGGGACCAACTTTCTGGCTTAATTATAAAACTTCAGTAACATGTACTCACTCCAGAACAAAGAAGCTCTTCCAGGGACCTTGACTCAAGACGAATGAGGCGCTCTCACCCCTGAACATTTGTCCACCACATGCTCAGCCATTTCGTGTCCTAAATATAGATGGTGGGGCAGACTCGTTACCTGTTCACATTGACAGTGTCTTTTTTAACCTATGTCCTGTGTAGTTTTGTTGTTTTTTGGGGGACGGGGGGATGGCTGTGGAACCAGTGCACTTTGGGAATTCCTTTTCTAGGGTTTCCTACCAATTATAGATGAGCTTGACATTTACCATGCTTTTTTTTTTGTCTCCTAAGAGGAGTAGCGGAACGTAACTCATCTCTTAAATTATAAAGATACTCGAGAGGAAGTTGCGTTGGTGGCCACTTCTGAGTTGTAGCTCACTGCTTTCAGGCCTCTCCTACTTCCTTCCATTTTTGCTACTGATGTCACTGTTACCATCAAGCTCTGCATTCAACTCCCCACGCCCCAAGGCATTCACGTTGAGCTGACAGGGTTGTCTACATTTTTATTCTTGATGATTTGGGGGTTTCATCATCTTGCTTGCATTAACTCATTCTACCTGGATTTGGGGGCCATCTCTGTGTCCCAAGCATATGTTACAACCAGTCATCTTTAGGTAAGTGTCTCTGGACATAAATTTCTTATGTATTAATAGACTTCAGCTGTCTGTATCTCTGTGTTAACTTCTGTCAAGCCAGTAGCTCAGTTCTTTGGTAACCTCCTGCTTCAGTTGGGGACATGTGGGAACAGGTGAGAAATAGGGAAAGGCAGCCCTGGGGTTGCCCATACCTTCCATGTGACCGCCCAGGGACATCTCTACTAGCCAGAGCCTCACCAGTCAGAGGAGAGGCCTTGGGCTGGTTTGGAAACTTGTCCCACTCTTTAACAGGGGGGAATTTATATTCTTTGGAGGGAGTTCCAGTTTTTCCAGCTACCAGACTTTTAAAAGTAAAGGCTGGCTTTTCTTTGGCAAGCCAACATTGTTGCCTGGAGTGACAGTTACTGTTGCCTGCTTTGTTGCAGCTCCGTGACAGCCAGAAGTTCACTGCCATCCTCTGCCCTCCTGTGTGACTTGGGGGAGGGGTGGGGAGGGTCTCAGGGCTGTGGAACGGGCGGTGCCCTGCTCCCGAGCATCTGAACCCCACAGGCCCCAGCCTGTCTTCTGTGACTTACTGCAGAGTCCCAGAAGACAGTCTCTGCCCTGGGGCTGCTGCTTTTCACACCACCCGCCTGAGCTGTGTGTGTTCTGTCTTGAGATAACAAGGGTGCAAGAGATTTCCTTCACTTCTGACTCCACATCCCAGACCCACATCTCCCTCGGAAGTTAGGGAAGACTCCACCCTGTGATCACCAGGGTGGAGGTTTTTCTCCAGGTGAGGAGGCCAGCACGGGGCATCTTGATTCCGGGCTGACTCGGAGTGGCAGAGATCATTCCTAGAGAACTGTGCCTTCAGAGATGGGTTTTGTTTGTTTTGCAGAGGAAAGGATTTGTCAGCAAGGTTGATGTTGCATGGTTATTGAACTAAAACTAGGGGAAACGAACTTTCTGGTGGCTGTGGCTTGGAGCCACGGGCTGTTCTCTCCACATGGGCTGCTGGCTAGGTAGACGCTGCATGTTCTCCACCTGCTTGGTGAGCTGGCTGGGAGACGCTCTCAACTGGGCCCTTTCCACCCTCCAAGTGCACTATTACAAATTGGAAACAGTTGACCTCTCCTAGAAGATTTACATCCTTTCCCTTCCCCACTGCTCTGTGACCTGAACACAGCAGCAGGGCCTGTGACCTCAGCCCACCGTCACAGGTGACGTGTGTGCAGATCTTCTAACCTGCAGCCCATCTGTGGGAAAGGATGTCTCCTTTTAAGTTGAAGGGCCGTGGCGCACCCCTCACCCCTCCCCCCCAACACACACTGTCTGTGAGATTCTCTGTTCATCATTGTACTCAAAGCAGCAAGTTTCCAGATTCTTCCTGTCATTCAAGCTGCTGAGCTATTGTACACACAGGGCTTGAGGTCTTGGCGAATTCTCGCTAACTCTTCAGGACATTGGGGAGGTAGACTGAAATGCCAGCAGGCTTTTAGAAAGGAAATGCAGAGTTTGTCTGGTTGGAGCTTGCTTAGATTTGCCTCTAAGCCTCAGGATAGGCATTTTTGAATCATGTAATTCAGCACTATAAACTCTTAATTGGAGACTGGGACTTCTGGCTAGTAAAGTTTTCACATCAAAAGATAATTTTCAGCATTTCTAACACAGTAGTAACATAGGTAGGTCAAACATATTTATTCTCGATTCAGAAGTTATTGGTGGAGAATCCAAATACTGTTCTGTACAATTCAGAAGTAGCATACCGTGTGTTATAAGTGGCAAGAATGCCACGAGACAGATGTTTCCAATAGATGAGGGCCAGACAACCAGCCTTCCTCTGTTTTGACAAACCGGTTTTCACTGTGACCACTCTTGGAACTCCATCATGAAGGACATTCNAAAAAACACAAATATAAAACATAATCAGTCTCATGGATGGCACATGTGCTTACACATGTACATACAGACATACACACACACAAATCTCATCTCATAACTACAATTTAAACAATGCTTATAAGTAATGTGAAATGAAATGAAATTTTATGACAAGACAAGAAAAATTTAAAGAAAGAAATCTTTGCCCTTTGCCCTCCTCTCTCTCTCCATTGTACACTGTGTACAACGTAAGCAACAAAGCTTCCCTATTGGAAGAAAAGCCCATTCAATTATAAAGAGTAATATTCTTCTAGCATCAATAAGACAGCCCTTTAAAGATGATATTTCTTCTTGATAAGGGGCTGTGTGGCACTTTGATCTGGATTATGTAAACTATCAACACTATGTCATTCGAGGTACAGCCATCTGTCTCAAAAAACTTATGTAACTGTACCTTGACTTCTAAAGGGAGAAGCAGTTCTCAGAGCTTTCTGATATCCTCTTAATGGGTTATAATCCTCAAATTTGGTTCAAATAAAATTTTCCATTTCTTCATCAACAGTAAGTACAGCGTAACTATTCCTCTTATAACAAAAATGCTCTCTTTCTCTCTCCATTTGAATTTATTCATAGGTTCAGAGAGTTATTGCATCTAATTCCCAATTCATGGTCACTGAATGATGTGCACTTGAGTTCTGGAATCCTATATTCTATAAACCCTGAAGGAGATAACTGCCATAAAATGCCTATTTGAAAAAAAGAAAAAAGAAAATTATGTAGGCTGGTATGCAAGAATACATGCCTTTAGCTGCACACGACTAGTTGCTGAGCATTTGAGAGTTGTCTTAATGGTTAAATGATCAGAGATCTCTATTTTCTGCTGTGGAAAAAAGAAAAATCTCCCTTTACAGTTTAGGTAGGAGGATAAGTCTTTAATTAACAATGATGGATTCATTTGCCTTGCTTTGAACCAAGCCTCCCATTCAAAATAGTTGGAGTAGCTGGAAACAATATTTTAAAATCAAATCTATTTTCAGTTATCAGAGAGCTACCAAGACACAAGTCTTGTGAGACTAAGATTTCAGAGAAAAAGAAAATCCAGAGAGGTGATCCAAAGTCCACAGTGCTTTTCTCTGCCAGGCATTGGCTGATTCATAGACAGCTGCGGAGAGGCAGAGAAAGCAGGACAGTGAAGATGAGAAATGAAGCAGAGATTTCAGCCGTTTAACATGCTGAGGGAACAGACATTGATGAGAGTTTTGTTTCCAGGAGAATGAAAAAATATGAGGTGGATACCTGTGGCAGATTCATGTCAATGTATGCCAAAACCAATAGAGTACTGTAAAGTAAAATAAAATAAAATGGATACTCTAAAAAAAAAAATAAATAAATAAAGCTTACTCAAACTCTAAAAAAAATATATAATAATAAATAAATTTAAAAAATATCATCCGTATAGTGAATCATAAAAATAAAATAAAATAAAATAAAATTGTCATCAGTAATTATAGGTGCCAAATATCAACTGCTATCATGTTGTATTTTTCATATCACATTGGCTTTACCTTTGTTTTCCTCTCATTTTTGAAGTTAGATTTTGTGGGATCTGTGAATCATCTGTGAGTCATAAGTTGCTTATCACTGTTTAGGTCTCTGAAAGTCAGGGCCAAGAATTCTCAGAGTATATATGATTTGTGTGTGTGTGTTTTGATTCTTGAAAATATTTTGTTGCTATGCATTTATTCATTCATTCAATATTTGCTGATGGCAACACAGAGGACTTAAGAACACAGACACGGAACAGACTGCTCCGTGGAATCCTGCTGTATTATGTTAGCTGTGTGAATTTAAGCAGGTTAATTTGCCTGTCTGAGTTTCCGTTTTTATGTCTTTAAAGTGGGGATAAAAATAATACTAACATGATAGGAGTTTCTTTGAGGAATAAATGAATGAAAGTATACAAATAATAGTTCTTATCAACTAATAAGAATTCTAAAAATGCTTCTTATTGTCATCTTCATCTTCAACATCATCTCATCACATTCTTTTTCTCTAATCTAGGGCCTTCTTTGATACTAGGAAGACAGACTTTTGTTATTTGAGGCTAACCACTTTATTTTGTGCAGTTATATATTCCTGTCCAAGGAGATTCTGTGCTGGAATTATTTTTTTATTATTTATTATAAAAGAAAAGTAATCACTTTACAATATTGTGATGGTTGTTACCGTACATCAACATGAATCATCTACAGGTATACATGTGTCCTCCTGTCCTGAACCCCCTTCCGACCTCTCTACCCACCCTGTCCCTCTAGATATTCCAGAGCACCAACTCTGGGTGCCCTGGTACCCCTGCCAATTAGCCCTGGCCATAGTCCATTTAGATAGGAGCCATGGGAACTTGATCATGATGTGAAAAGCAGGATATGGTGAAACAGATTTGGCTGTTATGATAACCATGTGTTCTTTTTCACAGAAAGTATTTCTGTCCATTAATGACCAATAGTTCTTGATTCTATTCTTTTTTCTTCCACAGCACTTTGAGTTTGTCAAAGCTATATCTGAGGTAGGAGAACTGCTTCTGAGTTGTTCTGGCTACAACTTTTAGAGACACTAATAAGCTCAGGTCCATCCAAAAGACTGGCAGAGATCCAGAGAAATGTATATAGTGTTCTGAGAAGATAAGGGTTTACTAATCCTCCTGAAATACAAAGCTAAAACAGTCCTGGAATAGGTAGACTGCTATGCCAGCTGATGCAATGTTAATATCTTGATGTTACTGCAGCCTTTTGAGGTGTTACTTTCCTCACTAATTTTAAGTGCCATCAAAGTCAAAACCACTTCTACAACTGTGATGATTCAGTGGGAAAAAAAAAAATCTGATTTGAATCACAAAATCTCTTTGCAACTCAAAATGATGAGTGACTGATTGTGCACTCTTATCCTTGGAATGTCAATGACATGAAAATCCAAATATACTCTCATTCTTTTGTACCTAACAGCATTTAATCCTAATTATGTCAAGCTCTTAGACAACTGCTTGCCAAGTGAAGAGCTGGAAGAAATTTAAACCCAACAGATTGGACAAGTATTAGTCCTTCACTGCAATTCATGAATTTCAGATGTTGCTATCTTAATCAATCTAGAGGTACTTTTCCATATCCATAAGTGGCTAATAGCTACAAAAGTAGTTTAAAGCTGATTTTGGTGAAGTTGGATTGATAAAGGAGAGATTATTTGACTATAAGTTTTTTAAAAATTACTGTATCACACAATTTGGAATACAGTGTCTATTTGGATAGGGGATATTAAGTGAATTGATTACTCAAATTTCTCAATGATAAATGATCAAGGCTCTAGAAAGAGTTAATACAATGAAACAAAATTCATTTAATGTTAAATGCTAATCAAAACACATTGTGTTGTAAACTATATACAACTGATACACAGAGACAAGACTACAGCCATTTTGGAAAAGGACTAGGGAATGGCTTTGGGTAAAACAGGCCTTGCAAGTTAAAGAACAAAGGCCTTGGGGGCATGAGTCCAAGAGATAAAAACCAGGTTCACAGGAGTAAAAGCTTAACTCTCTCTGTTACAGTAAAGCGTGTGCTTAGTCGTCCCAAGTTAAAATTGTAAATTTAACATTATCTGTTTCTCTGCCTTCATGTAGCAAACTCTCATGTGTTTCTGTTTCTGATAGCCACCATGGAGTCACCTGCTGCTGATCAGAGAAGTTTGACTGTTTCTGAAAATTATAGTGATCATGAGATAAACCCTCCCTTTGTTACAAAAGCCCTTTTCTACTTAGGGAGCTGGCACTTTTTTCCTGCATTTTTCCTTTTGCAGAAGCTACTTATTTTTATAAAAAGCTTTGCTTGCCAAAGAGTCTTGAGGAAACAATATTCATTTATATGGTCTTGGCTGTCCATGAATCTAGAAAGTGTCTGGTGACACAACTATATGCAACACGTTATTCATAACACACGACAGTACTGTGTACTACACAACACTGCATCATAACGTGCATAAACTGTTTAGAGTAGAGACCGTACAATTCATTTCTCTATTTAAGCTGACACATCTGAGGCTCTAATAATTTAGAAAGAATTTGGTAAGTGATTTTGAAAAAAAAAATCAGTAAATAGATGTAAAGGAATTCTATAATACATTGTTAATAGGTTAAATTTCTGGCAATGAAATAAACATCAGTGTTTTCAGCACATCAATAATCCACATAATGTTTTGTTTATAGCTTTGTTATCCTTTATTATAATAATCAAGTCACAGATTTATAGAGTGCTTAATGTCTACCAATAATGAGCCACCTAAAGTTTCAGCCTGTGATAATTTTCTAACAGTTTATTTAAAAACTTCTGTCCTTTTTTGGAGCTGTTAAGAGCAACTGGCTTGTGTTTGTTGAATCTGTTAGAGGGAAAATGTTTTTATATTTACCTTAAAAATTTTAGATGTTATTTTCTTGAAATGAATATTCTAACCAATTTTATAACTTGAATTTTGCATATTTCTAAATTTATAACTCACATATTCAATATTTTAGTCATCATTCATTACAATAAACTTTTGTAAATGTAAAATATGTTCAATTCCAAAAACTTGGAAAATATAGAAAAGTACCAAAGGAAAAAAAATCAATAATTCCATTAATTAAATGTCCCCTTATAAGTCTTTTTTGCATATACAGTTTGTATGTAAATCTTAATACATTATGTTTGTATTTATACATTCAGTTCAGTTGTTCAGTCGTGTCTGACTCTTTGTGACCTCATGAATAATGTAATTGCTGTTTTGTAGCCATTTAATTTTCTACTTACCATTTTATACAGCAATATTCTTTAATAACATATTTTTAACGCATACATTATTATACCATAATTTAGTAAATTAATTTTATATTGTTGGACATTCAAGTTGCTGTCAAGTTTTCAGCATTATTAAATATACTCTCCTGAACATCCTTCTATTTTTTTCACAAATATCTGGAAATGTTCTTTCTGGTAGGAATAACCTTATGTGAACTATTGTTTCAAAGGGTGTTTAGATATTTTGATTATACTCAAGCTAAAATATTATATTTAGCTTCTATTTTCTTCTCCCAACCTGTGATAAAAGTATGTCTTCGACTGATTTTTAAAAAATCATTGCAAGTTGAAAAGCAAATTTTCTTATCTCACGAAGTTTTACAGTCTCTTATGAGCTATAATAAACTTCTGATATAAAACAATGTCAACGGTGTAAAGAAAGAATTATAATTGTCATCCATAGCATTTAGAATTCATTAAAGGCTTACTAAGTGCCTAGAATTTTTCTTAGAACAGC
Source organism: Oreotragus oreotragus (assembly GCA_006410675.1). Lineage (NCBI taxonomy): Eukaryota > Metazoa > Chordata > Mammalia > Artiodactyla > Bovidae > Oreotragus > Oreotragus oreotragus. The sequence goes on from SJYX01022982.1 coordinate 37,737, forward strand.
TTGTTGTATGTGTGTGTGCTAAGTCACTTTAGCGTATCCAAGTCTTTGTGACACTTTGGTCCATAACCTGCCAGGCTTGTCTGTCCATGGGATTCTCCAGGTAAGAATACTTGAGTGGGTTGCCATGCCCTCTTCCAGGGCATCTTCCTGACTCAGGAATCAAATCTGTGTCTCTTATAGCTCCTGAATTGGCAAGCAGATTCTTTATTCCTAGAGCCACCTGGGAAGATCAACTTGCTGTAAAGTAAGTACTAACTCACCTAAACCTTGAAACTCTGATGAGATCAATACTCTTAATGAGTTCATTTCAAAACTAAGAAAACTGAGGCACAAAGTGGCTGAGTAATATGCCTATGGTCCCATAGCTAGTGAGTGACAGGGCTGGATATGAAGCTAAGCACTCTGGCTCCTGAGCCCATAGTGTTAACCTCCACATTACACTACCTCTGAAAAACTCATCCTGATGTGAATAACCTCTTCATTTTGTTTGTTGTTGATGGACACTTGGCATTCCATAGCAAATATTCCCTGGTAGCTCAGCTGATAAAGAATCCCAATGCAGGAGACCCTGGCTTGATTCCTGGGTCGGGAAGTTCCCCTGGAGAAGGAATAGTCCATCCATTTCAGTATTTTGGGGTTTCCCTGGTGGCTCAGGCTGTAAAGAATCTGCCTGCAGTTCAAAAGACCTGAGTCCAATCCTTGGATTGGGAAGATCAACCAACCTGTAGGAGGCCATGGCAACTCACTCTAGTATTCTTACCTGGAGAATCCCCGTGGACAGAGGAGCCTGGAGGGCTACAGTCTGTGGGGTCGCAAAGAGTCAGATATGACCGAGCAACTAAGCACAGCACAACAAATATTCAAATGAATCGATGAAATTCTGTCCAGTTTTACAAAGTGCTTCCTGACTTTTTTTAGATTAAATATTTTCAGGTAGAAGTAATAGTCATCTATGGCTCCTGTTTGATACATAGATTGCTTTTGTGTATATTGCATTTAAAATATGGAAAATTACATGTCTTTTTCCTGGTGGAATGAAGTATCAAGCATGATAGTTGAAAAAAAAGAAAAATATGGTCTGACTTTTACCTCAGCAAAGGTGTGTTATTTTTCCTGTTAAACCTGATCAAATGTACTTATTCTTGATGCTGAACAGAGCACTTGAGATCTAGCTCTTATGAAATCTCTGGCTTACTAACACATATGTATGGAATTTAGAAAGATGGTAATGAGGACCCTGTATGCAAGACAGCAAAAGGGACACAGATGTGTAGAGCGGACTTTTGGACTCTGAGGGAGAGGGAGAGGGAGAGAGAGAGGGTGGGATGATTTGGGAGAATAGCATTGAAATATGTATACTATCATGTAAGAAACAAATCGCCAGTCTATGCTTGATGCAGGATGCAGAATGCTTGGGGCTGGTGCATGGGGATGATCCGGAGGGATGATGTGGGGTGGGAGGTGGGAGGGGGGTTCATGTTTGGGAGTTCATGTACACCCGTGGTGGATTCATGTCGATGTATGCCAAATCCAATACAGTACTGTAAAATAAAATAAAGTAAAAAAAAAAAAAAAAGGGCAGGGACATCTTAAAAGTTACTTCTGAAAAAGAAACTAGCTGTTGTATCCAGTTATGCCTATTAGCCTAACCATAAAGGAAATAGATTGTTCTATACTCTCCTACTACACAAGACCTTGACATTAATTTTCCTCACTCTCTTAAATAGTCTGCCAGTCTTGCTCTTAAGTCAAACAATGAAAGGCCATGGACTTTGAAACTACGAGGATGACACCTTCAGTTAGGAAGACTTAAAGGAATGATAATAATAACACAGTTGTACTTTTAAAGTGATCAGTCTTGGAAAGTAGATAGCTCTGTTATCCCCATTTTACAGATGAGGATGTATAGGCATAAAGACAGTGTTTTGAACTACTTCAAGACATACAGTTAGGTGGCAGTTCATAGACTTGAACCCAAGCCCTATAACCCAGGGCTTTTGTTCATGATCACTATTATCTGATCCTCTATAGCAGTGGTCCCCACACTTTCGGGTACTAGGGACCAGTTGTACGGAAGACAACCGCTCACCTCCTGCTATACAGCCTGGTTCTTAACAGGTCATGGACCAGTACTGCCACTTGGGGACCCCAGCTTTATACCATGCAGGTAATAAAAGTAATAATCACCAACTTACAAAACTTCTGTGAAGATTCATAGAAACTGTCATAGTTACTACAAATAACATATGATTGCATGGTTGTTGTCTATGCTCTAGTTGCTACCACTCCTAAAAAAGCTTAAATTTTACTCATGTGCAATATTGCATATACCCCAATAATACCGATAGATGCATTATAAACCCATTTTAAGAGATAAAATATGTGTGGCCACTGCCTTTGAAGACACCATACAATCATGTCCCTCTCCCTAATACCCCAGTAGATTTATCTTACTCTGAATTTGTGTCTTATTATTCTCTCCCTCAGGGATTCCCTTGTGGCACAGCAGTAAGAATCTGCCTGCCAATCCAGGAGACTTGGATTCTATCCCTGGATCAGGAAGATATTCTGGAGAAGGAAATGACAACTCGTTGCAATATTTTTGCCTGGGAAATCCTATAGACAGAGAAGCCTGGCGGGCTATAGTCCATGGGTTGCAGAGTCAGACGTGACTTAGCGACTAAACAACAAAAACATTCTCTCTCTCCCCAGCTTAAAAGTACATTGTCATTTATTCACTATCTGAGTTTTTGTCCAAGGATGACTGTTCAATTATCTCATCAATACTGTTTGATAAAAGTCCATCATTCCATTTTTTACCTCTAAATTTCTTGAATGGGTATTCTGCACACCTTTCCTCAGCTGAGTTTATTCCTCTAGGTTTGGCTCTTATAGATACAGGAATATGAAAGTTAATGGGGAAAAGCAGGAAGCCAGACTCCTGACTGTATTTCAACACTTTAAATATGGTGTCTATGAGGACATGAAGAACTGGAACTAAAGTGATCCTGGTGTCACCTGGTATGGCTTGTTAAAGTTTTAAGGATACCTTTTTAGTAGGAATATTTGTACCCAGCCATAGAGGACCACAGATCAGTGAGACCAGGGTTCTAGTCACACACTGAGATTTTGAAACTGGTCTGGTTTCAGAAACAGAGTGCAACATGAGCGTGGCTGAGTGTGCAGACTGCATCAGACAGGCCCTATCACAGCAGAGTTTTCACCTCTACAGAATGTAAAGATGTATGAATGTCTAGTCTTATGCCCAGACCTCATCCAAGATCCACTGAATACCGTGAAGGTAAAAGGATTCATTCCAGATCCACATACCCATGAAAATGTGGCCCCTGTAATGCTACAGGATTGCTGGTTTGTTTGTTTGTTTTTCCTAGATTATATAGATGTTCTCAGTAATTGTCTGCTCTGCTGCTGCTGCTGCTAAGTCGCTTCAGTCGTGTCCGACTTTGCGCGACCCCATAGACGGCAGCCCACCAGGCTCCACTGTCCCTGGGATTCTCCAGGCAAGAACACTGGAGTGGGCTGCCATTTCCTTCTCCAGTGCATGAAAGTGAAAAGTGAAAGTGAAGTCGCTCAGTCGTGTCCAACTATTAGCGACCCCGCGGACTGCAGCCCACCAGGCTCCTCCATCCATGGGATTTTCCGGCCAAGAGTACTGGAGTGGGGTGCCATTGCACTAAGCTCAAAGCTTGAATATTTCCAGAGACTGGTGCCAAGTAAGGCCGGTAGAGGAAGCAACGCATATGCCTGTTTCCATATCTTCAGTTTCTACTCCTCTCAGTCCCTCCCACACGTGGCGTTTAACTGTGTCATTCTACCAAATTCTGCCGAAATATCTTGGTTCTTCTGTTTATTCTCCTTCATTGCTTTTAAATATTTGAGAGTGCTAACCACTCTTTCTTTCTAAATCTCTCTTTCCCTTTTCTTCATTGAAATATTTATGTCCTACTTCTATTATCACTCTGCATCTTACTTTTTGGTCTAATTTGCTGGTTGCCATTTCACTTTCTTTCCCCCAAATTTCTTAAAAAAATTTTTTTGTTTGTTTTTGGATGCTCTGGGTCTTCATTTTTTGGTGCAGGCTTTCTCTAGTTGCATCAAGCAGGAGCTACACTTGGTTATTGTGCTCAGGCTGCTCATTTCTGTGGCTTCTCATTGCAGAGCGCAGGTTCGAGGTGTGCAGGCTTCAGTAGTTGCAGCTTGTGGGGTCTAAAGCCCAGGCTCAGTAGTTGTGGTGCACAGGCTTAGTTGCTCCATGGCATGTGGGATCTTCCCAGACCAGGGATCAAACCTGTGTCCCCTACCTTGGCAGGCTGATTCTCATCCTCTGTACCACAAGGGAAGTCCCCTAAATGTATGGATCTGTCTTTATATTTCTTTCCTTCTAATTTCTATATTTTCTTCTTTGACTATTTACTCATTCTGATGGTTCTAAGCTACTGAGTAGTCTCTCTTTTAATTATTGTTCTTTATTTCTAACTTGTTATACATAACTCTCCATGAATATATTACATTAATTTCATCTCAATACATCTAAAACTGATCTCATTATCTGTCCTTCCAAAACTTGCTCTTTCTTACATGTTACCAGTCTTTATGAATGACATCTACATCATCCCTAACACCAAGGCTCAAGTTCTTGGCACAGCAGTTCTCAGAGGAAAAGATACTCTCCTAAGGTAGCATTTTGGACTTTGGTGTGGCCTTCAGCTTGTGATTGTCATGAGAATTGAGAATTACTAGTAGTACTTCTTGGGGCTAAAGATGCTACACATCAGGCTGCCCACACTCCCCTAAAATTGTTTCACACGTTGCATGACTTTCATTTTATTTTAATTTTATTGAAGTACAGTTGGTTTACAATGTTCTGCTTAATTTCTGCTCTACAGCAAAGTAACTTAGCTGTGCATATATGTTCTTTTCGTATTCATTTACATGATGGTTTATCTCAGAATGTTGAATATAATTCCCTGTGCTATACAGTTAGACCTTGTTGTTTAGTCATTCTATATTGCATCTGCTAATTCCAAACTCCCAGTCCTTCCCTCCCCCATCCTCCCTCCTCAGGCAACTACAAATCTTTTCTCTATATATGTAAGTCTGTTTTTGTTTCATAGGTATGTTCATTTCTCAGACATTCAGAAAGGTAAAAAACATTTTATTTTTTTGAAATTCCTTCAGCCTTGAATCTAATTCCATTTAACATTAAGCATAGAGTTTTTGGCAGTTTCAATACATAAAGAATTTTTAGAAATGTATACACCATGTAAATTGTCCTTTTCCTTAAATATTGCCCAGAGATTTTCATCATTACAGAAAATTATATCACTGTTGGCAACACAACTCATGGTGTTTAAGTCTCCATAAGTTTGCAATTGTAGCTGTTGTATTCAGTTATTATTCATATGGGTGCAAAAATCTGTAGAATCAGTTTTTTCATTCATTCATTCATCCATTCAGTGCATAACAACTTCCTTATGCCTTTCCATGGTGATTGTGCTATAGTTTGCATAAGGAAGTACATTTGCTAAAACTCCTTTCTTTTAATTTCTCTTTTTATATGTCACATTTAAAATATTATACTGATTTTTCTTAACAAATGGATGCAGATTTTTAGGTATCTGTAAATTTAATTTCAGGATACACAAAATATATATATTTTTAATATTTTTATGTAAGTGGAATTGAGAACTACTAACTTAAAGTGTTCTCTAAATTTTTCCTTTCCCTCAACTCCTAACATAAAAGTGTTTGCAAACTTCTAAAAATTTTACTTCATAAATATTTGTTTTATATTACCACTGACCATATCTCAATTTGGGCTTCCCTGGTGGCTCAGCAGTAAAGAATCCACCTGCAATGCAGGAAACGCAGAAGACATGGGTTCAGTCTCTGGGTCAGGAAGATCCCCTGGAGCAGGAAATGGCAGCCCACTCTAGCAATCTTGCCTAGAGACTCCCTTGGACAGAGGAGCCTGGTGAGCTACAGTCCACAGTGTCACAAAGAGTCAGACATGACTGAAGCCATTAAGCACATATCTCGATTTACACAGTCAGTCTCAGGGCTCAGTGGCTTTATAATTAATCTTTTTTTCTTGAGAGATGTATGAAATGTTTTAACATGTTGTATAAGTCAGACTTCCCAGGTGGCACAGTGGTAAATAATCCACCCGACTGAACACACACACACACGCATAAGTTAGACTAACTTAATTCACAGTTTATCTTTTCACTTATTAGCTATATATTAATTTTTGTATTAAAGTAATCTTTGCCTAGAAATAATGATGTTGTTACAAGTCAATAGAGCAATATACAATACTTCTAATGTATAATAATAAATATTTAATGTAGTTTTCTCTCTCAAGTTCTATTATATATATTATGATGTTCATAACATTCTATATTGTATATTATCTTGAGTGCAATATTAAATATCATTGTCAAACCATGTGACATGATATTAGGCCTAGAAAATACAGTCGACATAATCGCAATATATCTTTTGGTATGTGCACTAAAGGCACAGGTGTATATGTACCTACAGAACAAGCAATTGAGAACTTCCTTAGTAACGGGTATTAAATGACCTCAGGAGATAAATTCTCATTACTTCTTGCAGATACATTTGATGCTGGATATGAACAAAATTTTCTTTCCCATCTAAGCTGCCATTTCTACTGAATGTCAAGAACTTACTTATTTTCAGCTTACATTTTTTTATGAACTGTATTTCCATTCAATTTCTGTTCACCTGAAATGGAAATATGAGGCACTTATCAGGAAGTAGGACTTTTCTTGCCTCTTTTATAAATGAAAGATTTCTGAAAATTAATGTTGTACTCTAAGTTAACAGCAGTCATTTGAAAGTCAGCATGGCTGCTACATAAAGAAATAGGGTACATAAGTTGTTTTTATTATTATCATTATTTGTAAAGCCCATTTCAGAAGATTGCTTATTTCCTCCAGTTTGGACTTCCTTATTTTAAATATTCATCTGTAAAATAAGTTGTCAGAAGGTTGATTTAAAACTGCAGCTCTGGCTGGGTTTCTGAGTTGACTTTCTTAAATGTTAATAGATAAGCTCATTTATTCAGGAATAGTCCCCAAAGGAGAGCAGAAATAACTATAGAAAAAAAGAATGAGTCAAGTTTGGAACATTAAAGACAGTGGGAAAAACTTGTCTTTAGCTAATTTTTAGAAAGTGTATATACCAACAGAAAAGATACATAGCAAGTCCAGACGGTTTTGAGCTAGCAAGGTAAATCTGGAGTTTGTAGGTAAACAGAGAAAAATCTTTCCAAAGAAAGAGTCTCAACATGCAATTCTCAAACACAGAAAGAAAAATATTAGATGGATTTGAAAGCCAGACAGTATGGGACGTAGGTATAAAAAAGGATAATAACAGATTGAAAGAGAGAGATTTTGAAAACTAAAGATAAAACAAGGAAGGAATTTGGTTTTAATGAGAAATTCATGTATCAAATTATAGATATTTTGATATAAAAACTATGAGATAAGACATAATTGAAATCCAGTATAAATATGCCAAATTAAAAAAAAAACTTAGCTATAATTATCAAATAGAACTTGTAGCTTTATAAGCAACTTTATGTTTGAGGCATCTACTTTATGAACTATAACTTCATTCTCACATGTCCATCAGTTATACCAAAAATTTTCTTCTAGTGTTAATAGCAGAAAATAATCAAATTTGAAATCATTTGGATTTTCTAATTAGCCACAGTTTCAGAAGCTAGGGTAATAGACTTCAGGTGTATTATTACCCCTGATTCTCTGAGAATCAATTTAAAATATCATGGTTTAGGTAAGTGAATGATCACAGAACTTCTGCATCCAGTCATGACAAGAAGCTACAGAGTAAGCAGATTGAAATTGCCATCCTGCTGTAAACAAGTATCACATGGCTAAATATGTGATACATTTGAAAGGCAGTGAAAAATAAGCAGTGTAGAACCAGATTCTTGAAAGAAGGGAACACATGAGGCAGACGAATGCAAATTTCTAGGTAAACAAAATAGACTAGCATATTTTTTTCTTTTTCATTTTCTAGAGTTAATTGATTGCTTAAGTGAAAAAAGCATTTCCTTATGAGGCTTATAATATTTATACATGTGAATTAAATGACTATAATAGAACATTCAATGAGAATGAAGATGGAGTTTTAGTGTTGTAAGGAGCTTTATCTGNGCCAGCGTTTCTTTTCGCCAAGACACACTTCATTCGAAGAAAGAATGACCTCTCGATCTCATACTCTGAAAGCAGGCAGGAGGTTAAATTGGCAAACTGTCCCACAATGCTTTCCCTGACTTCATCCCCAGGCTCTCAATAAACCCTCAGGGCTGGACCCAGCAGCTAGAGTCCTCGGCTCAGGGCTGCCCAGACCCCCAGCCAGAGCATTTTTGCTGGTGACCAGGCCCTGGGTGGTGGATCAGAAGGTAAAGAATCCACCTGCAATGCGGGAGAACCAGGTTTGATCCCCGGGTCAGGAAGATCCCCTGGAGAAGGAAACAGCAACCCACTCCAGTATTCACGCCTGGAAAATCCCATGGACCGAGGAGCCTGGTGGGCTACAGTCCATGGGATTGCAAAGAGTTGGACACGACTGAGCAACTTCACTTCATACAATATTACTGGGTGAATCACAAGTTGGAATCAAGATTTCCTTGAGAAATACCAACAACCTCAAGTATGCAGATGATACTATTATAATGGCAGAAAGCAAAGAGCCTTTTGATGGGGGTGAAAGAGGAAAGTGAAAAAGCTGGCTTAACATTCAAAAAACTCAACATTCAAAAATCTAAGACCGTGGCATCCAATCCCATCACTTCATGGCAAATAGAGGGGGAAAAAATGGAAATAGTGATAAATTTTATTTTATCGGGCTCCAAAATCACTGCAGATGGTGATTGTAGCCATGAAATTAAAAGATACTTGCTCCTTGGAAGAAAAACTATGACCAACCTAAACAGCATACACTTATAACCTTAATAAACATTACCATGAACTTTCTTCATATATATGAGCTATTCTAATTGAAAAATATACCAAGAAAAAGCTGGCTTTATCATAGTCATACAATTTTGGTTTAATATTTAAATATCAACAAATCAAATTCACCCCATTAACAGGATAAATTCCCCCAGACATGATTATCTCAATAGTTGCCTGCAAAAAGCAGACTGAAACCACCAACGATAAAAAGGCATTTGATACAATTTAAGAGATAAATGCCTTTGTATTGGGTTGGCCCAAAAGTTTGTATTAGCTTACGGAGAAACTGGAGTGAACTTTTTTGGCCACCTCAATTCATAATCTCTCATGTAACACAGAGCCTGTCATCCAGAAGTGCTTTGTTAGTGTCAGTAGTTGTTGTTACCAATATTAAATGTGTTGAAGCAGTTTATTATTGTTTTAATGTGACTTTCAGAACAAAATCTCATATATTTATTTGAGGACCAACTTTCAAACATGTTATTGAGAAGAGTGAGTGGCAGTTTAATTCTGAGAGGTGTTGAAGATGAATTCTTTGATTCATGGGTACTGGCTTCCAGCTCATGGATTAAGAGAGGCATCTGTAGTTCAACTTCATCCTCACAGTAGAAGCCAATATTTTTACACTGATTATCATGTGCTGGGATTAATAAACATTACCATGAACTTTCTTCATATATATGAGCTATTCTAATTGAAAAATATACCAAGAAAAAGCTGGCTTTATCATAGTCATACAATTTTGGTTTAATATTTAAATATCAACAAATCAAATTCACCCCATTAACAGGATAAATTCCCCCAGACATGATTATCTCAATAGTTGCCTGCAAAAAGCAGACTGAAACCACCAACGATAAAAAGGCATTTGATACAATTTAAGAGATAAATGCCTTTGTATTGGGTTGGCCCAAAAGTTTGTATTAGCTTACGGAGAAACTGGAGTGAACTTTTTTGGCCACCTCAATTCATAATCTCTCATGTAACACAGAGCCTGTCATCCAGAAGTGCTTTGTTAGTGTCAGTAGTTGTTGTTACCAATATTAAATGTGTTGAAGCAGTTTATTATTGTTTTAATGTGACTTTCAGAACAAAATCTCATATATTTATTTGAGGACCAACTTTCAAACATGTTATTGAGAAGAGTGAGTGGCAGTTTAATTCTGAGAGGTGTTGAAGATGAATTCTTTGATTCATGGGTACTGGCTTCCAGCTCATGGATTAAGAGAGGCATCTGTAGTTCAACTTCATCCTCACAGTAGAAGCCAATATTTTTACACTGATTATCATGTGCTGGGCCAGACAGCAAAGGAATATGCTTAGCTCAGAGCCTGGCAAATTGTGTTAGCTGAATCTCAAGTTACCTCTAGAGTCCATTAATGACTAACTAGTTAGGAGATAAAACTAAAGAAAGAAAGATTAGTGAAGTTATTAAAAAAAATAGACAAGTAGGAAAAACTCTAAGAATTTGCAAAAGAGCAGGATGAATGTTAAATCTGTCTTCTATTTTATACTTAACAAAGCACTTTCAGAAATATTATCTCAGATCTTTGTCAATACTAAGCTGACTTAAAGTAGGAGTTTTGAAAGCCTTCAGTATGCTAACGTGCATTACAAATCTGCAAAAGTAGACATATAATTACTCATTTCCCATACCTTTCCTTCCAAACAGTATTTACTTCCTAAAGGATCTGAGTGTCAAGGAGTATAGTTTATAAAATGTTGCACTGAAAATTTGTGACATCTTTAGGAGTATAGTCCGTTTCAATTAGATCTTTATTTTCAGGACCAAGTGCAAAGTCTGGCATTCTATGAATGTTTCTTTAGTTTTTCCATTTATTATATTCTTGCTTTAGAAATGAAAAATAGATGCTCAGAGAAGATAAGTGATTTGCCTAAATCAAACAGTCGGTGGCAGAGATAGAATTTAATTCTCACTTGAAATCTTCTGCTGTGTAAGCTCAAGCAGTGAGATTCTATGCTGGAGGCAGACAGAGGGATTCATGGGGGCAAAAATGGCATCAAATTGGTGGTTGTCAAAAATATGACCTTGTCATGTTACTACTCCTTGGCAGAGGGATTTAGAGCAAGCTATGTAATCTTTCAGGGCTTCTGAGGTGGTGCAGTGGTAAAGAATCCACCTGCCAATGCAGGAGACACAAGACATGGGTTCGATTGCACCTGGAGAAGGAAATGACAACTTGCTCCAGTTTTCTTGCTTAGGAAATCCCACGGACAGCGGTGCCTGGAGGGCTACAGTCCATGGGGTCACAACGAGTCAGACAAGACTGGGCACATTTCTCATTCATTCAGTCAATCTTTCTGAGTTTTATATACTTCGTTTGCTATGAAATAGAGGAGCATTAGATTAATGATTTTTGAATACCCAATAATTCTAAAATCCTCTAATTTGATCTGAGTGTGAAGGAGTGACAGAATATAAATGGGTGAAGAAGGTGAACAAGATAGTTTCAGGTATCTGGGGAACAGCTTGACACTTCAAAGTTAGTATCCATTGGCAGACTCGCCCTAAAACTGAGCACCATCACCAGGTATTTTGTTTTATTAATTTCTTTGACCACATTACTCTGCAAGCCAGACCTTAGTCCCCCAATCAAGGATTGAACCTGTGACCCCTGAAGTGTAGTCTTAACCACTAGACTGCCAGAGGAGTCCCTCTTGTTTTATTAATAATGAGGACCCTGTATGCAAGACAGCAAAAGAGACACAGATGTGTAGAGCGTACTTTTGGACTCTGAGAAAAAAAATAAAAATTAAAAAATATATATTGCTTTTTAGAAAAATCTGTTTATTAGTTCTATTATAAGTAATATTAATTATTGCTTAAGTTAGAAGAGAGTTTTCCTTTCTCAAAATTGTTTCCTCATTTATTTTCCCATCTTATCCTTTGCTTATTATGATGCAAAATGTGAAGGCAAATATATCTGGTTTTATCTACACTATTAGAACAAATGGAGAATTTACATAAGGTCCCCCAATAAGCAAAGTTCAGAGTCAAGGTCTGCTGACTTCCAGCCTTATGTTCCTTTTTCAAGATTGCTTTTTCCTTTCTCTTAATAAAATTTTAAAATATTTTTCTTCCAGATTTGGGTTTCTCACCTTTAATTTTGCTCAGGGATCATGATCTCTATATAACTAGAGCCAGAGCTTCTTATTTTCTTTCAGCCCCGAGGCTTTCTTCTTTAACTATAGATGATTAAAACATCTCTGCTTGTAGAGATGGTCCTTGTAAAACCACTGTAAATGCAAACTTCGAATCTCCTCTTATGAATATGCCTCAAACCTCAACTCACAGATAAAGGTATTTATTATACTTTGAAACTATACTAGAGATTTAATAATTCACTCTAAATGCAGTTTCCATACAAATTATTTTTATCCCTTCACAGGATAGTAAAGAAAGTATTTCACAGCAGAGTAAAGACAGTATTTTAGGTTTCAGATTTGTTTGTCAGGTACTTAAGGGTGAAAATGGTGTTGATAGAGGAATATAACTACTGAATGCCTAATATACTAGTTAATACAAAAATGGAAATAATTCTTTAATAATTTATCTTAAGTGAACAAAATCATGCTTTTTATTTGGTAGCATTTATTATTTAACAAAATATTAGTAGAGTAGAAAAAAAGAAGAAAAGAGAAAAAAATAATTAGCCTAGAAGTTTTCATAGTCTAAAAAAAAGGAACAGAGAAGAGACAAAGTTCCATATTATTTCATATTGTTAGATTCCAAGTGAAAATAACTCTATGTAGGCAGAAGATGCTATGGCAACAAATAAGGCAGCTCCTGAGTATCAGTGTAAATTCAGAGAGGAAGTGAGGCATGAGTTAAATTGTAAAGAATGACTAGGAAGTCATCAGGAACTGGGTGGGGAAATAATTCCAGCCATAGATTTTAGCATATGGAAAGAGCATACTGCTTTATGGGAAATGAATACCCTTTCTATGGTCAGTAAATTCAGAGAGGAAGTGAGGCATGAGTTAAATTGTAAAGAATGACTAGGAAGTCATCAGGAACTGGGTGGGGAAATAATTCCAGCCATAGATTTTAGCATATGGAAAGAGCATACTGCTTTATGGGAAATGAATACCCTTTCTATGGTCATGTGGGAAAATAAACCGTGTTAAAGATAAAGCAAATCATAAAGGACACTGCATATCAAAAGAAATTTCTATTTTATCAGAAATCTCTTCAGGGATTGTGTGAAGAATGTTGACTTGAATGGATTAAAAAAGTAAAGGATTTTCCCAAATTATGAACATGAACAGAAAGGTAGTTACTTTGAAAGGAAAATTTGGGAGAACAGAAGTTCTCTTTGAGACATGATATTAAACATCCAAGTGAAAGTATAGAAAGTGGATACACAATCTGAAATTTAAGGAACATATAAATTCGATTTTATCAGCATATAGGTAAGAATTAAAACCAGTAACTAGATAAATCACCTACAGGAAAATGTAAATAAAAATACCTTCTCATACTTTACTTGCAAATATATATGTGAGAGAAATAAATGGTTGTTGGGGGAGAATTATTATTGTTATTATTATTACAGATAACTGGACATCTTTCCTTACTTTCTCTTATTTATTGTAATCCAAGAATGAATCTGGAGCTAGAACAAAATGATGTCTTATTCAAAGTCTTGCAAACTCCTTGTTTGCAAGAATGAAAGCATCTCTTAAATTTTGGAATATGATTTTCAGGGTTGGCGACAGTGAAGCAAATACAATTCTAGCTAACTTTGATGTGTGTGGACTATTGCTCCTCTTCCTCGCCCACTCTGGTATTTTGAGTAGTAAATGAAGGATCCAGTTCCTTCAAGATTCAGACCTGTCTCTCTCCTTTTAGACGGGTCTCTCTCTTCTTCCTATGTGAGGCCAAGGACTTCTTCCTTAACCTGGGAAACCTGAGGTAAGCAGTTTAGACATTTTCTGTTTAATGAATTTAATTTTGCTGAATCAGAGGTTTTTTTTTTTTTTGCTATGTCTGAGGCATGTGGGATCATAGTTTCTAGACAAGGATTGACAAACCCTCACCCCCTGCGTTGGAAGCAGAGTCTTAAGCACTGGACCTCCAGGCAATCCATGATACTGAGATATTAATGTAAGAAACTGTACCTAATATGGAAATAAAGCTTCATAGTGATACAAATGAAACATGTTTTTTACTGTTTTAACATAACATTAGTAAGTGTTTTAACATAACATTTTAACATTAGGTAAGTTTTTAAACATTACCAAGAATTTTGCTATAACCATAATTTTTCATTTTTGATGCCAGTGTTATCAGATATCTCTCAATCTTTTCCTATTTTCTCTAGGATATGATAGTTGACAATTTCTGGAAAATGAATATAGTGTATAAGAATGTATTCTGATTAGTCATATATTAATTGTCTTAAGAAAGTCTGTTTTATCCAGCTTTGATCCCACTCATTACCCTCAACTTATTGTTTTGACAAAAGCAAATGGAATATTTTTGATTGACCAATCCAGGAGGGATGCACAGTTCATATCATGACTGAAAACTCTTCTGAGGAAGGAATGGAGACAAAGTGAGTTTTATCACAAAAAGGCTGAAAGGGTAGTCATACATAACAATAGATGTTTTCTTTAAAAAGATACAGAAATGGAGTAAATCTTGATTTATGCCTTTTCTGGGTGCTGGCAACATCTTTGCTTTGCTACTCTTTTTCATGGATAAATGGATAAATAAAACAGTTTCATGGATAAATAAAACAGTAATCACCTACCCTGTTAGAGTTATAAAGAATTTAAAAAGTTGCGTGGCTGTTCATGCACATGAAGCATGCTATGTCTGACCATTCCCAGGGAAAAAGCTTGTTAATATGAATAAAGCAAATAACCATAGGGTAATTATCCATCCATTTAAACCTCCTCAAAGTATATGTTTACAGATAATAACTGAAATCTCAAGATTCTTGTACTTAATGTTATTATAATTTTGTGTGTGCATTTGCATGTGGGCTTCCCAGGTGGCATTAAAGGTAAAGAACCCACCTGCCAAAGTAAGAGACCTGGGTTCCATCCCTGGATGGGGACGATGACCTGGAGGAGGGCATGGCAACCCACTCCAGTATTCTTGTCTGGAGAATCCCACAGACAGAGGAGCCTGGTGGGCTACAGTCCATAGGGTCATAAAGAGTGAGATATGACTCAAGAGACTTAGTATGCATGCACGTGTTTTGCAACCCCATCGACTGTAGCCTGCCAGGCTCCTCTGTCCATGGGATTTGGATTTCTCAGCCAAAAATACTGTGGGTTGCCATTTCCTCCTCCAAGGGATCTTCTTAATCCAGGGATCCGACCCGTGTCTCCTGAGTCTCCTACATTGGCAGGCAGATACTTTACAGTTGAGCCACCCGGGAGACCCCTATAATTGTACAAAGTGAAGTCGCTCAGTCGTGTCCGACTCTTTTGGACCCTATGGACTGTAGCCTACCAGACTCCTCCATCCATGGGATTTTCCAGGCAAGAGTACTGGAGTGGGTTACCATTTCCTTCTCCAGGGGATCTTCCTGACCCAGGGATAGAACCCAGGTCTCCTGCATTGAAGGCAGAAGCTTTACCATCTGAGCTACAGATGAAGTTCAAATTCAGAGAGTGAGTGGTGTTCACTAAATGTTCTGGGAATAACTAACAAAACTAAACTTCAAAACAAGAGTTTCCCCAAGGGTTCATAGGTCACTAAAGGGAAAATGAGATTTCAACATGCTAATCAATACAAACACAATCATGGAAGACTTCCTGGGTAATATTTTTCAAATTATTAATGAATTTTGACATACTCAATATAGTCTTCACTATGCCCATAATCCTTTTAGGATGTCCTCTCTGCCCTTTTTTTCCTTCCAATCTGTTTCAATTAGCAAGTAATTTTAGCAAAGTAAAGATGCTAGTGTCTTTGATCCAATCCACTCTTAGCCCAGAATCTTCTCTTGCTTTCTGCTGAGTGAAAACAAACAAAATCAAGGCATTTTGAAGAGAAGGGAGGATCATGATCACATAAGGCTAGAGCAGGCAGACCAAGGACTAAAAGCTCATATTCACCTGTAAGGGCAGTCCAGCCAACCAAAAGAGGGTATTATTCCTTGGTGGCTCAGTGTTAAAGAGTCTGTCTGCTATGCAGGTTTGATCCCCGGGTCGGGAAGATCCCTTGGACAAGGAAATGGTAACCAACTCCAGTATTCTTGTCTGGAAAATCCCATGGACAGAGAAGCCTAGCATGCTAGAATCCATGTGTTCGCAAAAGAGTTGGGCATGACTTAGCAATTAAACAACAACAATAATTATGGAAACACTGTAAAAATGAAACCATAAGAGGTTTAATCTTGTAAAGTATATATCTTTACTGTTACTCTAAGAACTTGGTTTATTTGATAGCTTGGATAAATATTTATGTAATCTACATTCTGCATTTGAATTTAACATAAAATCACTTTAAAATATTCCAGATTGCAACACAGCTGACAAATTGAATACTGAATAGGATTACTGCTGCAAGGCAAAGACTTCTGCTAGTTTGCTTTAGGTAAAATAATATTCTCATATGGGTCCCCACAACATCAAATTAATCAACTTTTTATCAAAAGACCAGTTTGGAAGAATTCCATTTTCAAATTACTCCTCTTCTCCAAATAGAATTACAGTAAAACTAGGAAATATTACAGCCATTATAATTCCAAACATTAATGGGTAGAAAAGAAACATTATCCTTCTCTCAAATAATAATGTTTTACATTTTATATGAAGCTTTGCCATTTTAAGCTTGTTTTGACATGAACAATTTCATTTAAATTTTCTTTAATAAACAGCCAATGTTGCAGATGAGGAAAGTGTGTGAATCAGCTGCTTAAAATGATGCAACTAGGGTGAGGTGAGACTAGGACCTGCATTTGATGTCTGTTCTACTTGTTAGTTTAGGGGTCTTCAACTACACTGAATTTTCTGTAATATTTTCAGAGTATGACACTCTAAATTATAAATATTTTTTGACAAGTTAATACAACAACTTACAGTCAGGACTAAATGTGACTTAAAGTTGTTTCATTATTCAAAAACTGAGAGTTTATTTTTCTTATTGTAATAATACAATTAAAAACTTTAGATTTTGTCATCTTATGCCTGTTAGAAAAGAATAGAAGGGAAGAGAAAAACAGAGTGAATAAAGGATGGCAAGAAGGGAGAAAGGAAGAAAGGAGGGATGGAGAAAGGAAAGGCAGGTAATGAAAGAGGAAAGGAAGGAAGAAAGAAGAAAGATAAAAAGGGAGAGAGGCAGGGAGAAAGGAATTGTGAAATTGTTCAGGTTGTCAATTTCATCAATATGAAATAGAGATTACCCCCAAAATAAAAAGTCTGTCATTCTTTACTATTTAAGAGAGAAGACATCTAGTCAGTAACTCTTTTAAGAAACATGAAACAATCAGCAAATCTTTCAGTAGGCTCTTTCTCAGCATAAATTACTTCACAGTGCCTAGAAATAATTTTCAGAAAAAAATCCAAAATATTTCATTATGTATAGATTTCAGTTCAGTCGCTCAGTTGTGTCCTACTCTTTGCGACCCCATGAATCAAAGCACGCCAGGACTCCCTGTACACCACCATCTCCTGGAGTTCACTCAGACTCACGTCCATTGAGTCCGTGATGCCATCCAGACATCTCATCCTCGGTCGTCCCCTTCTCCTCCTGCCCCCAATCCCTCCCAGAATCAGAATCTTTTCCAATGAGTCAACTCTTCGCATGAGGTGGCCAAAGTACTGGAGTTTCAGCTTTAGCATCATTCCTTCAAAAGAAATCCCAGGGTTGATCTCCTTCAGAATGGACTGGTTGGATCTCCCTGCAGTCCAAGGGACTCTCAAGAGTCTTCTCCAACACCACAGTTCAAAAGCATCGATTCTTCAGTGCTCAGCCTTCTTCACAGTCCAACTCTCATATCCATACATGACCACAGGAAAAACCATAGCCTTGACTAGACGGACCCTGTAGGGGGTGGGGGAGGGATGGGTTGGGAGTTTGGGATTAGCAGACGGAAACTATTATATATAGAATGGATAGACAACAATGTCCTACTGTCCAGGAACTATAATCAATATCCTGTAATAAACCATAATGGAAAAGAACATGAAAAAAATATATGTGTATTACTGAATAACTTTGCTGAATACTTGCATGATCAGTTGTGTCTGACCATTTGCAGCCCCATGAACTGTAGCCCACCAGGCTCCTCTGTCCATGGAATTCTCCAGGTAAGAATACTGGAGTGGGTTGTCATTTCTTCCTCAGGGGATCTTCCCCACCCAGGGATCAAACCTGCATCTCCTGCTGCTCCTGCATTGGCAGGCAGATTCTTTACCATTCAGCCACCTGAGAATCCCAAATTTAAGGTTGTCCAAGGTTTCAGCTGTGGCATGTGGGATTTAGTTCCCCGACTGGAGATTGAAGCCACCCCCCTGCTCTAAAGCACAGAGTCTTAAAAGTAGGACCACCAGGGAAATCCATCTCTTTGCTGTACAGTAGAAATTAACACAACATTGTTAATCAACTACATTTCAATAGAATTAAAATAAACTAAAAAATATAAATTGGCTTACATCATTAGAAAATATAGTTTCTTACTATTTTTCATTAAATTCAGAATATCTGGAATGTTCGAAATGATTCTACCAAATTTCCTCCTTTCCCTTGGGTATTACCCTGTATCTAATTCTATTCTTCTTTGATCTTTATGTAGGAAATTATATTTTCAGTAGTTTGTGGTGTCCCCAAAGAAATTAGAATGAAGGATTGGGGGGGGCGGGTTTCTGAGAATTAAAATAGGAAACCACTACATAATGAGTGATAGAGTAAATTTATTATTCAAGGAATATACCCAAATCCTAGCATCTGGTGGGCTACCATCTATGGGGTCGCACAGAGTCGGACACGACTGAAGTGACTTAGCAGCAGCAGCATCTGACAGACACAACAAAGATTTGAGGTGTGGAAAGCATGAATGAATAAAAGTAATTTTATCAAGATATAAGAGTCCTCGATCCTATAGGATTTAACTATATAAATGAAAAAAAGATTCTAATGAAGAAATGCTCTGATTATAACTATGGATAGAGAAGGAGTTTGGATGAAGTGGGAAACACATTTGTCACCTTGCAAACTCAATAAAAGAATAAGGGTGATAAATTTTAGCAGTGTAGCCCAAGGCACTCAGAGCACACCCTCCCCTCGCCTATTATGTCTCAGGAGAAGTCCTAAAGGCAGTTGCAGGAGGCCCCAGGCTGTGTTAGTCCAAGATCATAAAATATTTGAATAATATAATTAACTCCTCTTGGTCTGAATCTAGACTTACCAAGCACACTTTTGAATATTTTGACTATAAGTTGGTTTCTCATGCAAATCTTACAGTAAAGGGGCAAGATGGCAGGGAGACACAGGCTCCCAATACTCTCGACAATATTTACTATTGTATTGGAAAAAATTGCTATTCTGAATTTGTCATGCCTTCCTGAATTTTGCATCCGTGAGTCCTTCTCTAAAGTATGGATCCAGGATGCTAACCAGACAGGTTTTGGGGCTCAAAGGATGATTTTTAAAAAAGAGCTTGGTTTATGTTAAATGCATCATGTTGCTCCATCCTGTAAGCTGCTAGGGTTTTGCCAGAAAACAGAATAAACCCTGAGTAGTTCAAGTGGAGAGAGTTAATTCACAGACTACTTGCCCAGCTGTAGGTCACAGTTAAGAGAATGTATGTGGGATGGTGAAGTTTCCACAAGAGCAAAAGGGAAAGTCTGCCTCACTCTTGGTGCCAGTGAGACAAGGGAAGGAAGTGGATTGATTGGAGTCCAGTGAAAGCTAGAGCCACGGAGGAGAGGAGACCCAGTGGGAGCTGTGGTCATGGAGAAAAGTGGACATTTTAAGAGGTTGCCTTATAGTGCAGAGAAATATGGCAGAGTGCCACAGCTCTCTCCCCTCTGGCGCTCTGATTTGCTCACCAGTTCTATTGACCTGCATAAAGCTGGTCAGCAAGAGAGCTGAGAAGAAATTAGTCTCTCAAGCCATGGAACAGACAATGAAGGATGAAGGAGACAGGAAGAATAAAAGAAAAGTGGGCCCCAGCAAGGGCCGCCAAAGAAATTTATAATTATTGATAAACTGGATGCTATAAGGCATGAGATTCTTGGAACAAGTCCAGAGGGAACAGTTCATAATCTTGAAAACAAGATATGATCCTGGAGATGGAAAACCTACCCCAGAATGTTACTCAACTGGCATTTCAGAGTCACATGTTTTACGTATCTGGTGGAAAATCTATAGATAAAAACATTAGTCTTACTTACTAATTTGTTATTGATGCCTGTTTCCTAATTACTCAATGGTTAATGATCATTTTGTTCTTTGGCCCTGAAGGCCACATGAGTTATAGTTTAACTCCTCACATGTTCTTTCATTCACGGCTGAAAGTATAACAAAGCTGGCTTGGATTCAGTTTCGGCACCTGCACCTTGGAGCGGTGTTGGTCCCCTGATCCTCGCTTTTCTCTGAATTCTTGTGTCTTGTTTCTCATTCTCTTGCCGTGTCGCGCTTTTGGAAACCCTGCTTGTTGAGCTGGATGAGTTGGGGTGGGTGGGGTGTGCTGGGGAAACAGGAGTGGCAACAGCATAACTGCGAAGAGACAGCCACCTGGACATGAAAGGGAATAACATCATGCATCTCAGCTTGGGACTGAACCCACATTTGATCTCCCTGAGATCACGCTTGATCTCAGGCCCTGTGAAACTCAGGTTCTTGATGCCTCATCAAAGAAAGAATTCAGTGACGGGAAGTGAGAGGTAAGAAGTGGATTTATTTAGAGAGAAACACACTCCACAGACAGAGTATGGGCTGTCTCAAAAGGTGAGAACAGCACCAAAGTATGGGGTTGCCAGTATTTATGCTGCTGCTGCTGCTGAGTCGCTTCAGTCGTGTCCAACTCTGTGCAACCCCATAGACAGCAGCCCACTCGGCTCCTCTGTCCCTGGGATTCTCCAGGCAAGGACACTGGAGTGGGTTGCCATTTCCTTCTTCAATGCATGAAAGTGAAAAGTGAAAGTGAAGTTGCTCAGTCGTGCCTGACTCTTAGCGACCCCATGGACTGCAGCCCACCAGGCTCTTCCACCCATGGGATTTTCCAGGCAAGAGCACTGGAGTGGGTTGCCATTGCCAGTATTTATAGGTGTGCATAATTTCATAGGCTAATGCATGGGAGGAGTATTCCAGCTATTTTGGGGAAAGCATGGGGATTTCCAGGAACTGGGCCACTGCCCACTTTTTGACTTTCATGATCAGCCTTAGAACTGTCTTGGTACTGGTGGGTGTGTCTTTTAACTTGCTGATGAGTTAAGATGAGTGTTTACTGGGGTTCAAGGTCTAGTGGAAGTCGATACATCTGCCATCTTGGACCTATTTTGTTCTAATCAGTTTATGCTGTGTCTTCAGGCTATGTCATTTTTTAAAGGTTGTGCTCTTCCCCCTTCCCTCCCGTTTCAGTAGCACAAGTGAACAATTCTTTCTCTTTTATAATTAGAATTTATGAGTTTGTTTTCTGATATAATTTTCATAGGACCAATGAAATATATTGTGTATTTGTGTACAATATCAATCTATCAAAATTCTTAGTTTTAACCTTTTCAGAAAGGTTCTTATTCTGAGAGCAGAAGCTGGGCTTTTGAAGTTCCAGGGTTGCTCTGAATTCAAAACAGACTAATTTTCTGGGGTATTTGTTGTTCTTTGAGTTTGCTTCAGGCAAAAGGCAAAAAAGTAAAGATTTCACACTGCTCATGTGGTACAAAAGTATAAACTTCTGCATACAAAGATATAAACAGAATATTTGGAACAAAATAATGTGTTATTCCCATTAGTGAGATTTTTTATTGTTCAGGAAATACAATGCCATCCTTGTTGAAAACCTGTTCTGAAAAAAATCGGTTGGCCTTTCACATCACACATGGAAAATATCTTAACCTGCTTGGTTTCTATGGAATGTTTGAAGGTCAGGATAATTATACCACAGAACTATCATTCACAGAATTTCACATGACTTCTATAACCACTTCTGAATTTCAAGCTTTAAAGGGATGCAGAAAAAGAGTTTCAAAAGTTAATCCTCAAAACTTTTCCCTCTATACTCATAACTCAGAAATAAAAAGAGAAGAACAAAATGAAAAACAAAAACATCAACTATTTGAATTTCCATGTACAAATAAAATAATGATTGAAAAATAATTTGAGAGTAGGGACCATATATATATGAGCAATGACATTTGCAGTGTTATGTAAAATACTGGCTATGGTATTTATCCTCAGTAACAGAGATTGACCCATGAGAGAAATTTGAAGGAGGTTTGGAAGTTTATACAAAAAAGATCTTAATGACCGAGATAACCACGAGGGTGTGATCACTCACCTAGAGCCAGACGTCCTGGAGTGTGAAGTCAAGTGGGCCTTAGTAAGCATCACTGTTAACAAAGCTAGTGGAGGTGATGGAATTTTAGCTGAGCTACTTCAAATCCTAAAAGATGATGCTGTGAAAGTGCTGCACACAATATGCCAGCAAATTTGGAAAACTCAGCAGTGGCCACAAACTAGAAAAGGTCAGCTTTCATTCCAATCCCAAACAAGGCAATGCCAAAGAATGCTCAAACTACCACACAATTGCACTCATCTCACATGCAAGCAAAGTAATGCTCAAAATTCTCCAAGCCAGGCTTCAACAGTACATGAATTGGGAACTTCCAGATGGATTTAGAAAAGGCAGAGGAACCAGAGATCAAATTGCCAACATCCCCTGGATTATTGAAAAAGTAACATAGTTGCATAAAAACATCTATTTCTGCTGTACTGATTATGCCAATTCCAGTTCATTTTAGTTTGCTGATTCCTAGAATGTTGACGTTCCCCCTTGCCATCTCTTGTTTGACCACTTCCAATTTGCCTTGATTCANTTCAACTTCAGCTTCTTCAGCATTACTGGTTGGGGCATAGACTTGGATAACTGTGATATTGAATGGTTTGCCTTGGAAATGAACAGAGATCATTCTGTCGTTTTTGAGATTGCATCCAAGTACTGCATTTCGGACTCTCTTGTTGACCATGATGACTACTCCATTTATTCTGAGGGATTTCTGCCCGCAGTAGTAGATATAATGGTCATCTGAGTTAAATTCACCCATTCCAGTCCATTTTAGTTCACTGATTCCTAGAATGTCAACGTTCACCCTTGCCATCTCTTGTTTGACCACTTCCAATTTGCCTTGATTCATGGACCTGACATTACAGGTTCCTATGCAATATTGGTCTTTACAGCATCGGATCTTGCTTCTATCACCAGTCACATCCACAGCTGGGTATTGTTTTTGCTTTGGCTCCATCCCTTCCTTCTTTCTGGAGTTATTTCTCCACTGATCTCCAGTAGCATATTGGGCACCTAATGACCTGGGGAATTCCTCTTTTGGTATCCTATCATTTTGCCTTTTCATACTGTTCATGGGGTTCTCAAGGCAAGAATACTGAAGTGGCTTGCCATTCCCTTCTCCAGTGGACCACATTCTATCAGACCTCTCCACCATGGCCCACCTGTCTTGGATTGCCCCATGGGCATGACTTGGTGTAATTGAGTTAGACAAGGCTGTGGTCCTAGTGTGATTAGATTGACTAGTTTTTTTGTGAGTATGGTTTCAGTGTGTCTGCCCTCTGATGCCCTCTTGCAATACCTACCATCTTATTTGGGTTTCTCTTACCTTGGGCGTGGGGTATCTCTTCATGGCTGCTCCAGCAAAGCACAGCCACTGCTCCTTACCTTGGATGAGGGGTATCTCCTCACCACCACCGTTCCTGACCTTCAATGTGGGATGGCTCCTCTAGGCCCTCCTGCTCCTGTGCAGCCACCGCTCCTCTGGTTGCTCCTCCTGGCTGCTGGCCCTGGCCTGTGGTGTGGGTGGCTCCCCGCAGCTGCCACCCCTGGCCTCAGGTTTGGGGAGGCTCCTGAGGGTCACCGCCCCTGGCCTCAGGCGCGAGATGGCTCCTCCCGCCCACCCCTGACCTGGGACGCGGGGTGTCTCCTCTCGGCCGCCACTGACCTCGGACGCAGGGTAGCTCCTTTCGGCCGTTCCTGTGCCGTCACAGCCTTGCACTCTAGACCGCTGCACCTGATCTAGGACGTGGAGTAGCTCCTCTCTGCCGCGCTTAGTGCACCGGCCGGCTCTCCCAGCCGCCTTCTCCCAGCCGCCTGTGCTTAGTGCGCCGGCTGGCTCTCGCAGCCGCCTGTGCTTTATGTATAGATTTAAAAAGTGTATAACTTGCAAATAAATGTTCTTTTCCAGTTCACTAATTCTACATAAAAGCCTTGTGATTCTATTAGCAAAACATTCCCAAGCTGGAGGAGATAGGTCTTGGGGAATAGTATAGATGCTTGTTTATCAAATTGATCTGGCCTATAAATTAAGAAGCTGTTGAAGTACAGTAATTTTTAACATGCGTAACTACTTAATGGGAAGGGAGAGATAGTCTCTAGACTCTTCAATCACATATAGTCTGAGTTGGAGGAAACCTTATATTAAAAAGTAAAATTTTCCTTCGTCTAGCACAATATGGCTTTGATACAATCACTTTGCAGCATTCTGATATTATAGAATTTGCAACAGAGACCTAACTGATTTTTTTATAACTTGAAACTTTTATCCTATGAAAGTTTCATAACAGAACTTATAATTAGTAGTTACTGTTAGTGTGTTGCTACAGCTTTTTTAAGGCATAGTATAGTATCATCAAAGGGAAAAAAAATAGTTAGAAGAGTAGAATTATGGTAATTCTGTTTATTTAGTGTGTTTTTTAAAAATGTTCTATGTATGAGAAATCTTACTGGAAATAATGGTTTCCAATTAGTAAACGAAATTCTATGGTCCAGTGTCATACAGACACATAATCAAAGGTGAAACTTCCCAGGTGGTTCAGTGGTAGGAACCTGCCTGACAATGCATGAGACACAGCTTCAACCCCTGGGTCAGGAAGATCCCGTTGGGAAGGAAATGGCAACCCACTCCAGTATTCTTACCTGGGAAATCTCACGGACAGAGGAGCCTGGCAGGCTACAGTCCATGGGGTCACAAAGAGTCGGATACGACTTAGCAACTAAATAACAACAGCAACAAAGTGAAGGTGAAAAATGGTCCACAGACTAAGAAACCAAAACCAGTGTTCAGGTAAGGACCATATTTTTTAGGATACTCATTTAATTATTCTTTTATTTATTAGCTGTGTATTAAGCTCTTACTCCATCAGAAGCACTATGTTTGATGTCTGTGGCACCTGATAATACCAGTCTTCTTATGGGATTACCATATGCAGCAGGAAGAGCCATGACTTTGGGACCTGAAAACCAGAAATTAATTCTCTCATTTACCCTTTGTTATCTGTGTACTCAGGCATTCATTACTTAATCATTCCTGAAGCTGTTTATTAGTTGTAAAATAGAACCTTAACAGATGCATTATGATTTCATGAGAAATAATTGAAATAGCTACTTTTACATACCTGACAGAGCATCTGATTCAGAATCCACCAGTTCTTCAACTCCCTATGCTGAAACAGGTGAAATTGAGGACAACTATATGCTGATAAAATTTCTTTCAATTGACTTTTCCTCTACCAGATATTGAGTTTCTTAGGCGATCAGAGTACCACTCTGTAAGTGGATGTAGAATTTTGAGGAAATCTGAAAAATTTTGGCATGTGAATTGATCAAATAAAGCAGGAGACCTGCTTTACTCATAAAGTAAAAGTGTGAGCCAAAATATATGTAATGGTGTGTGCTGAAATAATTTGGAATCCTCAAAGTCTTTATTTTGCAAGGACAAATAAAATGATACATTTATTTGTGTAAAATACTGTTAAACATACCTTAATTTTAATGCCTTTAAAATACATATTCAAATTTAAAATCTATAAACTAAAGAAATAATTGGAGACCAAAATCTCAAGTTAAGAGGTAATGTGTCTAGTATTTCAGGAGCTTCATCTATGTCCTCTGTGTGCGCCTCCTCAATCACACTAGTTCCACACTTCGAGAGGAAATTACCAACATTATTTTTGTGCTAATCAGGTCCTTGAATTCTTCTATAGTTTTTGTTACGTATATAGGTAACTCTAAGAAATGTATAAGTAGTGTTGCCTATTAAAAAAAAAATAAGTGATGGAATTATACCCTTTGTGGTTCTGTGATATATTCCTCTCAATATTATGTTTTGGGGAATTAGATTGACCCAATTCATGGCTGTAGTTAATTTATTTTAATTGCTTAATATTATTATACCGTCTGAATTAGCACAGCTAGTCTATTCTACAACTGATTAGCATTCAAAATGTCAAAATTTATTTTCTATTACAAACACTACTGCCTTGTAAATTACCTTATTCTGTACTTGTGCAGGATTTTTCCAACTTTACTAGGCACTGGCAAACTGTCTTCCAAAGTGTTTGCAACAATTTCCAGCTCATGAGCAATGGATGAATGTTCTCACTGCCCGACACTTCTGCTAACAGAGTCCTGTAAGATGATGTGTTATTGAGACATCAACATGTACTTCTGGGGTTGCTAATGAGCTTGAGTATCTTTCTGTGTATGCAAAGGTCATTCATTTACCTCTTCTATGAAATGTCTGTTTGAGCTTTTTGTTCAATTTTAATTGGTTCTTTTTTTCTTGTTGATTGATTGGTTGAATAATTGTCCTTTATTAGTCTTAAATGTTGTGAGAATTTTCTCAGTTCTTAGCTTGTATTTTGTGGTCTTTATGGTGTTTGTGATAGTCAGTTTAATTTAGTAACATATTTTCTCAATCTTTTGTAATGATTTGCATTTTCTGTTTTTTGCTTAATAAACTTTTCCTTGCCTTGAGGTTGGAAAAAAGTCCTATAATGGCCCTGCTCGCCACGACTAGAGAAAAGCCTGCACCGCAACGAAAACCCAGCACAGCCAAATAAGCCGAGGAGCCCACGTGGAGAGCTGCAGACACGGCCAAGAAAAGAAGGCCCCTGTGACTCCAGCCTCCAGAAACTCACCTGAGAGGGTGGCTCCTGAGGGAGAGAAGGGCCAGAGTGTCCCTCCTGAGACAGGGGACAGTCGGCCTGGAAACACGTCTCTTCTCTGCCCTCGATCCCGGCGGGAGCGACTCAGTCATTAATCAATCAGGTGGATAAGCCTGATGTGGTGACACTCAGGTCCAGCCCGCGCAACGGCTCTATACTGTGGGCCTGCCTCCTAAGGGGTGGGTCCCTCCTCTGCCGGAGCCGCCGAGCTGCTCAAGTTCAGAGGGCTCTCCCAGCAGTGAGGACACAGGAGCAGGCAGAGGTCTTTGGATGCTTTCTGGGCCCGCCAGGTGATTCTGATAAACACCTTAGGCTGAAGACTGCTGGCTTAATTACTAGATATTTCCATCAGGTGGATGCAGACTCTGCTAGTCTGAAAGTTATGGCGGTGAGACAGGCGTGAAACTGGAATGTGGATGTAGGTTTTTTGGCTAGTGACCTGAGCTGCTGAGTTGTGACAACAGCTAACCCTACCTGCAGCAGAGAGGTCCCTCTGGTGTCAGCCAGGACTTGTGAGCCTGTCCCACCTGAAGGTCCACTTCTCTGAGAGTCATCCTTCCTGGAGCAAGAGAGAAGAAATCCAGCTCCACCCACCAGAACTCCAACACAAGCCTCCCTAACCAAGAAACCTTGACAACCCACTGATACAACCCCACCCACAGTGAGGAAACTCCATAGTAAAGAGAACTCCACAAATTCCCAGAATATAGAAAGGCCACCCCAAATGCAGCAATATAACCAAGATGAAGAGACAGAGGAGCACTCAGCAGGTAAAGGAACAGGAGAAATGCCAACCAAACCAAACAAAAGAGGAAGAGATAGGGAATCTACCTGAGAAAGAATTCCAAACATTGATAGTGAAAATGATTCAAAATCTTGAAATAAAAATGGAATCACAGATAAATAGCCTGGAGACAAGGAAGACTGAGGATGAGATGGCTGGATGGCATCATGGACTCGATG
Organism: Oreotragus oreotragus; assembly: GCA_006410675.1. NCBI lineage: Eukaryota > Metazoa > Chordata > Mammalia > Artiodactyla > Bovidae > Oreotragus > Oreotragus oreotragus. Next base: position 65,889 of record SJYX01022982.1, read on the forward strand.
GACGTGAGTCTGAGTGAACTCCGGGAGATGGTAATGAACAGGGAGTCCTGGCGTGCTGCGATTCATGGGGTCGCAAAGAGTCAGACACGACTGAGCGACTGAACTGAACTGAACTGAACTGATTATGCCAAAACCTTTGACTGTGTGGATCAAAACAAACTGTGGAGAATTCTTCAAGAGATGGGAATACCAGACCGCCTGACCTGCCTCTTGAGAAACGTGTATGCAGGTCAGGAAGTAACAGTTAGAACTAGATGGACTGGTTCCAAATTGGGAACGGAGTATATCAAGGCTGTGTATTGTCACCCTGCTTATTTAACTTATATGCAGAGTATATCATGCAAAATTCCAGGCTGGATGAAGCACAAGCTGGAATCAAGATTTCTGGCCAATCATTCTAATTTGGCCAATCATTCTAATTCAGAGTCTTTCCTGGTGGTGCATGCATTGCTCAGCCAAGATGGATGCTAGCTAGAGGGATTCTGGGAAGTGGATGGACACGTTGTGTCTCCTTTTGACCTTTCCCCAACTCTTCCGGTTGGTGGTGGCTTATTAGTTCCGTATTCCTTACCAGGATCTCCTGTCATAAAACAACTCATGCGAATGGTTGCTAAAGGGCCTGGCCAGAGCAGGCAGTTTCAGTCAGTATGCTTCCCCTAACAGCTGGACCATAAAGTTGAGCACCAACGTACTGGTGCTTTTGAACTGTGGTGTTGGACAAGACTCTTGAAAGTCCCTTGGACTGCAAGGAGATCAAACCGGTCAATCCTGAAGGAAATCAGTACCAAATATTCATTGGAAGGACTGATGCTGAAGCTGAAACTCCCAATACTTTGGCCACCTGGTGCAAAGAACTGATTCATTGGAAAAGATCCTGATACTAGAAAGATTGAAGGCAAGAGAAGAAGGGGATGACAGAGGACGAGATGGTTGGATGGCATCTCCTTTGTGATGGATGTGAGTTTGAGCAAACTCTGGGAGTTGATGATGTTAGAGAAGCCTGGCATGCTGTAGTTCATGGGGTCACAAACCATCGGACTCGACTGAGTGAGTGAACTGAGCTGAACTGGAAAGTTTACAGAATTTCTGAGAACACTGGAGAAACAAGCTTGGGAAACATGCAGGAATAAACAGACCTTTCCACCAGAGCTAGTCTTATGACATAGGTCCCTACTGCTGTTACTTATCACTGGACTCCAGACCTTACCTGGCCTCCTGTGGACAATGGTTACAGCCATGGTCCCACTACTTGCTATTCAGGAATGGACACTCTCCTATCACTAATGGCTGAATCATAGTTCCAGCCTATGTCACAAGCCTATACCCTATCTGGAAGTAATTTATTGTTAAGAGGATCTCTTTTTGTTTGTTTGTTTGTTTTTTTTGCTTCTATGGGGAAGATAGATTCACTCATCTTCCTGTTAAGATTCCTAAGTTTGAGAATTCCACAAGCAAGTCAGAATATTTAGATGGTGGGTGATCAAACTAAGACAAAAACCAAACAAACCTTAAGCACAGTTAATATAGATGTGTGTATGCATGCACAGTCGCTTCAGTCGTGTCCAACTCTTTGTGAACCTATGGACTGTAGACTGCCAGGCTCCTTGTCCATGGGATTCTCTAGGCAAGAATACTGGAGTGGATTGCCACACCCTCCTTCAGGGGATCTTCCTGACCCAGTGATTTAATCCAGGGCCTCCTACATCTTCTGCATCACAGGTGAAATCTTTACCACTGAGTCACAGGGAAAGCCCTAATTTAGATGCAGAGTCTAGTATTATCTCTAGCACAAACAGAATAAATTTGAAGGAAGGTTCCAGATGTAACACAAAAAGATTTAGACAGACTAAAAGAAAAGTTACCTGATTAGGAAATGTCAAGCATATCATACCTAAGCGATTATGGTGTCCCCTTTCCAGAGATCTTTTAAGATAAGTTTCTCATTTGATTCAGTTGAGTTCAGTCACTCAGTCATGTCTGACACTTTGTGAACCCATGGACTGCAGCACACCAGGCTTCCCTCTTCATCATCAACTCTTGGAGCTTGCTCAGACTCATGTTCATCGAGTTGGTGATGCCATCCAACCATCTCATCCTCTGTTATCCCCTTCTCCTGCCTTCAATCTTTCCCAGTATCAGGGTCTTTTAAAATGAGTCAGTTCTTTGCATCAGGTGACCAAAGTATTGGAGTTTCAGCTTCAGCATCAATCCTTCCAATAAATATTCAGGAAAGATTTCCTTTAGGATTGACTTATTTGATCTCCTTGCAGTCCAAGGGACTCTCAAGAGTCTTCTCCAGCACCACAGTTCAAAAGCATCAATTCTTTGGCGCTCAGCTTTCTTTATGGTCCAACTCTCACATCGATACAGGACTAGTGGAAAAACCGTAGCTTTGACTATAAAGACCTTTGTTGGCAAAGTGATGTCTCTGCTTTTTAATATGCTGTCCAGGTTTGTCACAACTCTTCATCCAAGAAGCAAGTGTCTTTTAATTTCATGGCTGCAGTTGCCATCTGCAGTGATTTTGGCGCCCAAGAAATAAAGTCTCATTTGATTGGAGAAAAGTAAATATGTGTTCTATATTATCACTTTGAGTTTGCAATGTTTGATTTAATTGATCCTTATTTTGAAAGTTGTATTTTTTAAAAAGACTTTTGATGTTGAACTCTAGGTTGGTCATAACCGAAGTCACAAGTAAAAGATGAAGACGACACCATTTCTGTTTTGAAGAAGTTTTTATTCTAGTGAGGTCAGAAACATAAGACTGATACAAAGTAGAAAGGCTAGGTACCAAATAAATTCCAAACTGCAGATGGCTGGAGAAAGGCAGTATGCATTCTGCTATGGGAGATAAGATGAGGTTGCTTTTGAACTAAGCTTTGGAAGAGAAAAGTAATTATATTTGGAAGAAAGTGACGAGACATTCCACTTAGGAATGGGAGCAAATTTTCAAATATGAGATGAGTGTGTTTGTTAAGGAAACAGATGATAAAGCTGCAGAGAAAGAGTATATGGTTAGCAAAGGAATGGAACTGAAGGGCTTAAAAGCTGGGCCGGCATCATATATTACGGTAAAGAATTTGGCCTTTGTCTTAAATGCTATCTGGAACTCTGCTCTGTTTCTCCCTCAGCTATCCTTCTTTGCCATCAAAATTTCCATTTTTCCCACTATTGGCTACCTGAGAGATTGAATACCTAAGCCTATCACAGTAACTTCTTCCCCCTTTTCAGGGATTGGATGAGGTGTGAAAATGCTATGAAACCTTGGTCACTGAGATATAATAGAATGTATATTGGGGACCTCTAGTAAAAGAACTCAAAACAATGAGTTGATTCTTTCAGCCTCTGGACACTGACAGACACTTGATGCTTGGAAAAGTGGCAACTGATGTGCGTCCCCGAGTAGAGCAGAAGTCTATGTGGAGTCCTCTCTACACTGAGTTACACAAGTAGCCAACCTTGGAACTAGCTACTTGGCCACTTATAGTTATGAGAGATCAGGAATTTTACTTCTTGGTACAGACTTTTTTCTCTTGATACTTCATTATTTGTACCTAAAGCATCTGTAGTGATGTATCTCTCTTGCTATGACCCAATTCTGCATTCTCTTTGGGACATTCTGAATTAAAGTCAATGTTAACTTTTTCTGTCTGTCCCTCTAGGCGGGAAGCTTTTTCTTGTTTATCAGAAATACTTTTATAATTAATACATTTCTTATCTAGGAACAAGTTCACTTTCTGAAGTTCTGTTAAACATTTATCCAGTTGTTATATCCAAGAGTAGGATAGATGAGTATGGAAATGAGTCCAATGGTTAAATGTCAAATACATTCATATGCTAGAGATTTCATTGTTTATTGAAGAAAATGAATTTTTCTACAGAAACCTGTAAGTATTGGTACTGTCTGCATTACTTGGGAGAATGACAGTCGTCTTTATTAGCCTTCTCATTTGAAGAAAACAAACTTTCAGCAAAGTTTTCGTGAAAGAGATTATTCTCCTCTCTGTAGGGAACCCTTTGAGATCTGTGGTGTGGATCAGGAAACTGAACCAGGCAACAAAGACTTCTTTGGAACCTAAATTTGCTTGTTGAGATTCTGCCAACTCAGGCTTTATTCTTTTTTCTTCACTCCTGATGATTCTGTTATTCTCCTTTGTTTGGAGCAGGCAGTACTGAAGTTTCACGTATTCTGATCTTCCCAGTCAGCGCCAGATCTTTTCCTCTGATCAGTGTGCTAATTCATAATTAGAATTATCCCCAGTAACTTGACCATACCTTCATCTGATCAAATAAAGTCTGGAAGCTGATTCACAAGGCAACATCTCCTTCACTTCCATGGTTATTTAAGGCTGGGGGTGTTGCAAAATTTCTGGAATCCAAATTGAGTTGAAACCCAAACTTCAGGTATAGGAATGTGTTTATTCAGTCATTAACTTTCTGAGTTTCTGAACGCCTAATTTCCTGACTTATTCAAATCATGATAATTGTTTGAATACCTCATTTACATGTCTTCATTTAAACAAAAAGACATAAAGGGTCTGAGTTATGTACTTTGAAGGCATTATTAATGCAAAACTTCCCTGAGAAAGAGTTAAAAAAATTTTTTGTAATACTTTTTACTTTTTTAAGCATGATTTATGTCTATTTAGAAATCTGGAAAATACTGAGATAATGCAAAAAAAGAAAGTTGCACCAAATCACATCAGGGAGGCAATGAAACCTTATATTTATTTTTCCACATGTGTTTATAAATGTGCATAGAATGTCTGTGTTTGTACACACACATATATACACATGCATTACATATAGATAAATTCATATTGATATTTATTGTACTCACTGGATTTTAGGTAACTGTTGATTCAATTTTAAACTTACATACAATTTGCTAGATTAGTGCAAACAGCTTCAGCATACTCTTTACTAAGATTCAGCAGTTGTTTACATTTTCTCCATTTGTGCTCAAAGTTTTATAGCTTGCTGGTTTATTTAGCAAGTATAGCATATCTTCTGATATTTACTAAGTATAATTATATTGCATCATTCTAAAGATGATGATGCTTTTTTGGTGGTGCAGACAATAGTCTGCCTGCAATGCAGGGCACCTGGATTTGATTCCTTGGTTGGGAAGATCCCTTGGAGAAGGAAATAGCAACCAACTCCTGTATTCTTGCCTGGAGGATTGTCTGAGGAGCCTGGCAGGCTAAGGTCCATGGGGTTGCAAAGAGTAGGACACGACTGAACAACTAACCCACAAACAAAGATGAAAATGGAGATGATGCTGATAGTAATGATGATGATTGCTAAATACATTTTGGACATTTTTGTGTGTCAGACATTGTTCTAAGTGCCTAACATATTATGTCTCTTAAGCTTCAGATATACCTAGAAGATATGCACTATGATTATGCTAAATTTAAGGAACATAAAGCAGAACACAAAGAAGGGAAGTGACATATAAAGTGACAGATGAAGAAGCAAGGAGCTGGTTAAGGAAAAATCTCAACCCTGGTAAGAGAGGTGCTGAAAACTGACTATGATTCTCAATGTTTCTGAACCAGACAATTCATTACTCATGGCACAGCCAACAGCGGGAGAATTAGCATGATAATGCCAGTTGTCCTGACACTAAGCCTCAGGGAGGGACTCAATGCGAACCTTATCCCAAGATCCTTGGGTGAAGGGCTTAGCACATTTTGTAGCAGGCAATAAACAAACCCCTCAGTCTCATGGTTTCATGCTGTGGTAGCATTTACCCATTTTATTGCCCACGTGTCAAGCTTCCCAAATAGTATCAGAGCAGAAGAGGTTAGATTTGTAACTGAGAGCACTAAGCAAAGATATATGAGGGGTGCTCAACACCCATGGCCAACTACTCTTCCCAGCTGATTTGTATTCAGATGAATTAAGCCAACAAAACTGATGATATATTATGCTATCTCTTATCTCATTTTATAAGTATTATTTGACTAATTGAGCAGTTTGACCATAAAGAGTATTTCTATTTTTTTCTTAACCAGAGAAATATAGTTATGATAAACATCTTTCACACAAATCTGCTTACTTCCCTGTTTATCTACTTTAAATAAATTTCTTGAGCTAGAATGATTGAATCAAAGATAAGTGTTTTTCCCATAGGATGGAGTTGTATCCCTGAAGTGTTTCATTAGTCAGTTTTTCCAGCAGCATTTTCTACAAATAATATTATTGTCTCTTCCTTTCCAGTATTTGCATCTCAATATATCTGAGATCTTATCTTTGTTTTTCTGGGTTGGCTAGAAAAGTCAATGTTATTGGGCATAATCATCTAAACAGAGATCCATTTTTTTAAAAAAATTTATTTATTTTTTTACACGAACTCCCAAACATGAACCCCCCTCCCACCTCCCACCCCACATCTTCCCTCCAGATCATCCCCATACACCAGCCCCAAGCATCCTGCATCCTGCATTNTCCATACATGACCACAGGAAAAACCATAGCCTTGACTAGACGGACCTTAGTCGGCAAAGTAATGTCTCTGCTTTTGAATATACTAATTTTACATTTTCCCCCTAAATGGGTAAACAGTGATTCATAGCTATTTATTTCCATTGACCTGCACTGATGACTAAGTAATAAATTAAATTAAATTTTTATATACGATATGACCATTTTGTGGTCTTTCTATTCTGTTCCATTTTTCTAAAATTCTACCCTTCAACCAATGCAATACTATTAAAACAATTTTAGCTTCATAGTAATTTTTTCATAGTAAAGAAAATCTTCAGGGCTATTTTTGACCTTTCATACCTCCAAACTGGAGAAGGCAATGGCACCCCACTCCAGTATTCTCGCCTCGAAAATCCCATGGATGGAGGAGCCCAGTGGGCTACAGTCCAGGGGATCGCTAAGAGTCGGGTACGACTGAGCAACTTCACTTTCACTTTTCACTTTCATGCATTGGAGAAGGAAATGGCAGCCCACACCAGTGTTCTTGCCTGAAGGATCCCAGGAATGGGGGAGCCTGGTGGGCTGCCCTCTATGGGGTTGCATAGAGTTGGACACGACTGAAGTGACTTAGCAGAAGCAGCAGCATACCTCCAAATAATTTAAAAACCTAAGTGTAATCTTCCATAAGGATCCTGTGGAAATATTTATTAGAATTGGCCTAGGGAAAAGTGGCATTTTTATTATAGTGAATCTAAAGACTTGATACTTTTCTATGTTTAGGTTTTCTATAACATCTTTTCTATAACATCTTCAGATACATGTTATAATCTTATTTATAAAAGTCTTGAAACAATTTTTTTTATTCCTAGAGGCAATGTTTTTGCTTACTATATGTAGCAAATGGTTTATTTAAAATTGCATTTTCTGATCAATCATTGCCTTTATTTTGCATATTGTAATATCTACTATCCTTTATTTATCCATTGTTAAAATTCTAACATTTTTTATCTGTAGATTCATTAATTATTTTTAATAAAATCATCATTTGCAATGTTGGAAATATTGATCTTTGTTTTTTCCTTCTGATTATTATACTCTTACTTCTTCTTCTTCTTCTTTTTTTTTTTTCCTTTAACTGTTCTGACTGGACCTCCAGTGCTGCCTTCAGGAAAAATAGTGAGAATGTGAAAGTGGGCATTTGATTTGTTCTGATGTTAAGGAGAATGATTTCAAGTCTTTATTGTTACATATAATATGTGCTTTAGATGTTTTTGAAGGTCTCCTATATCACCTTAAAGAAGTTTCTGGCTTTTTTTTTTTTTTTAATGTTTTTTGATTTATTCATTTTGGGATCAAATAGATGTTTTTTAAAATAACTAGTCCTTGCAAGATTGAAGGCAGGAAGAAAAGGGGATGACAGAAGATGAGATGGTTGGATGGCATCACCAATGGGCATGAGTGTGAGCAAGCTCTGGGAATTGGTGATGGGCAGGGAAGCCTGGCATGCTGTAATCCATGAGATTGCAAAGAGTTAGACATGAATATGTGACTGGACTAAACTGAACTGAGTCCTTGCAAATGGGCAGAACCAAAGCCTTAGATGACCCAGCTCTCTCTTATGTCTTCTGTTTCATTTCCTACCTTGCTCCTACCCACAACTCCAGGCACACAGAACCCCCTTTTCCTCCTACAGCACTCCAGAATGTTTCTACTTCAGTGCTTTTTCTTGTTGAATACTCTACCCTTTTCCCAAAATATCTACATGAATTACACTTTTCTTCTTCATTTTTGGATTATTACTAGAAAACCCCATTCTCAGTAATGCTTTCCCCAGGTACCCCATTAAAACTTTAATTTTCACCCTCACCTGTCTGACAGGTCCTTTTTCCTTCCTCACTTTACCTTTGCCATTAGAATGTATCAGAACTGTGTTCAGTTCAGTTCAGTGCAGTTGCTCAGAATCACAGCACGCCAGGCCTCCCTGTCCATCACCAATTCCCAGAGTTCACTCAGACTCATGCCCATCGAGTCAGTGATGCCATCCAGCCATCTCATCCTCTGTCATCCCCTTCTCCTCCTGCCCCCAATCCCACCCAGCATCAGAGTCTTTTCCAATGAGTCAACTCTTCGCATGAGGTGGCCAAAGTACTGAAATTTCAACTTTAACATCATTCCTTCCAAAGAACACCCAGGACTGATCTCCTTTAGAAAGGACTGGTTGGATCTTCTGGCAGTTCAAGGGACTCTCAAGAGTCTTCCCCAACACCACAGTTCAAAAACATCGATTCTTCGGCACTCAGCTTTCTTCACAGTCCAACTCTCACATCCATACATGACCACAGGAAAAACCATAGCCTTGACTAGACGGACCTTAGTCGGCAAAGTAATGTCTCTGCTTTTGAATATGCTATCTAGGTTGGTCATAACATGCTTTTTTTTGGTCTTGTTAGTGTAGTATTTAGAAAAATTGTCCTCTTGAGTATGCATTTCTGCTTTCACAAATAAATCAGATGAAAAATTACTTTAGAGGCAAATAGACTTGATTCTGTCTCCTCTATTAAGAGTTTATTATCATCCTAGGTAAATTCTCTGAGTGTTCTTTGTTAAAAAGGAAAAGCACTTCAAGAATCTTTCAGTAACATGTACATATGTTAGGACCAAATTGCAGCCAATAAAGATTGGCCAATTAGTAAATACCAGGAAACCCCTGCAGCCAATCTGCCCTTGCCAACTCCCTGTCTTTGTTCTAAGCCTATAAATATTGCTGTAGTTCTGGGCTCAGGGCTCTTGTTCGACTCCATTGCGCTGGATGCTACTTGAGCCCTAGCTCGAGCTAGTAATAAACCCCTTTGTGCTTTTGCATTGTTGTGGACGTCTTATTCTCTCAGTTTTGGGGACTCAGACTTCGGGCATAACATTTTGGGGGCTCGTCCAGGATCCCTTTAACTGGGAAGAATAACACTCTCCTGGTAGAAGGGGTTTCCTCACTAGGAGGAAAGGTATCTGAACACTGGTGTTAGGTCTGGTTAAGTCCAGCATAAGGCTGAGGCCCAGTGAGCACACTGGAAGGCAGCTGGCTCTGGTAAGGAGAAAGCTTTCATCAGGTATGGTCAGGGGCAAATTAGTCGTCCTAGCTAGCATAAGGCCGAGGCCCAGCGAGCACATTGGAAGGCAGCTAGCTCTTGAATCTGGTGGGCAGTGGACGCCTTTCGGAAAGGTAACCTCGAGGGATAGGAGGGTCCAGGGGGGCCCAGGAAGACCTAGTACTGTGTTAACGGCTGAGGTGTGTCTGTCCTCTGTTTGTTGCATCTTTGTGTGTGCCAGCATTGTCACTGCTCTCTGTGTGTTCGTCCTGTCTCCTGTGTTCTACTCTGTAATCATGGGACAAGAGACCTCTCGCTTGGGTTGCAAGAGGTCCCAGGATCTCCCACTGGCTCCACAGGAGGACCGATCCGGAGAGTCATCTGCAGCCGGTAAGCTTTTTTTTCATCTTTCTTTTCGTTTCTGGAAGGGCCTGTTTTCTGAGACTGGTATATGACTCAGGCGGACGCGCCGGCGAGTTGGGAGACATCCCCGACCCCGGCGGTGCAGGGAGGATGCCCTGTTCTCTGTAGACGACCAATATATAATTTCCCTGGAAGATAAAGATTCTACAGGGCAGACTAAGTCAGATAACCTGAAGATATACTGGGCTACATCTAATGGAAGTTCTTAACATAAGTCTTACTTGTGACTTTACTAATACTGCTGGCTATGTTATTTATATATCACCTGTTTTACAAAACTGCTGTTTCTTATACTGTCAAATATGTGTGTGAGGCCTCTAATAGAATAATAAATAGTCCCATATGAGATCGATGATGGTAATAGTGTTACTCTAGATATGGCTAGAAGCGACAAGAGGGAATATTTTCCTGGACCAAGAAGCTAGTAAGACAGATGGTCCAGAGAATTTTGGATACTGTTTTATGGCCTAGTCCAGTAACAGCACATTGAGTGGCCTGTCAACAGAATTTTTGCCAGACATTCTCAGCACCATGGGATAAAATGGTCATGAAATGCCCCCCTCAAAATCATGGTCAAGTTTATGAGCAAAAAGGGGTTCTGCTGACTGAAGACTGACACTCGCCATCTACATCTACAAAGATTAAATCATGACCACTGCAACTGCCAACTTTCAGCGCCCCTGAAAGGAGTTCAGGGTGAAAATCAGGAATGAGGCACTCTGTGCTCTGAGAAAAACTGGCAGAACTAAAAAAAAAAAAACCAGAATCATACTAACGATAATCAGTCTAGTAACACTAAAAAAACTGGGGTATGTGCCTTATAAATGGTGCCAATATATAATTTTCCTGGAAGATGAAGATTCTACAGGGCAGACTAAGTCAGATAACCTGAAGATATACTGGGCTACATCTAATGGAAGTTCTTAACATAAGTCTTACTTGTGACTTTACTAATACTGCTGGCCATGTTATTTGTATATCACCTGTTTTACAAAATTGCTGTTTCTTATACTGTCAAATATGTGTGTGAGTCCTCTAATAGAATAATATATAGTCCCATATGAGATCGATGATGTTAACAGTGTAACTCTAGATATGGCAAGAAACAACAGGAGGGAATATTTTCCTGGACCAAGAAGCTAGTAAGACAGGTGGTCCAGAGAATTTTGGATACTGTTTTATGGACTAGTCCAGTAACAGCACATTGAGTGGCCTGTCAACAGAATCTTTGCCAAACCTGAGAATGGACATTCTCAGCACCATGGGATAAACTGGTCATGAAATGCCCCCGGCAAAATCATGGTCAAGTTTATGAGCAAAAAGGGACTCTGCCGACTGAAGACTGACACTCTGCCATCTACATCTACAAAGATTAAATCATGACCGCTGCAACTGCCGACTTTCAGCGCCCCTGAAAGGAGTTCAGGGTGAAAATCAGGAATGAGGTGCTCTGTGCTCTGGGAAAAACTGGCAGAACAGGCCTTCAGATAGATCTTTTCAGGAAAAGATTTTATGAGTCCCAATTCTTGCATCTTCTCATACCTAGAGAAACACTGACGTCATTAACGGTGAAATCTGCTTTGGCTATTAAGGAAAAGTTTACAATTAAAAGTCAAAATAGAGTAGCTATGGTTCAGATATCCTGGGAAATAACTAGGTGATGCTACGGGTGTACTTTCAGATTAGAGTTTGTATTGCTCCCAGCTGGGGCAGTTCTATGCCCCATTTTGACAGGAAGTTATCACAGTCATAGTTGCCTAGTTCCCTAAAATTAAAACTGAGTGGGACTCTGTGGGACTCTGGAGTACAGATCTGTTCTGTGTTCTCCATTTCTTATCTGTAGGATGTAGACTTTGTTCAGCCTCCTTGACCTTCCCTGAATTCCAAAATTGGATTCAAACAATTACTTATCAGGGAAGGCAGGGGATACAAAAACAGAAACAATCAAAGGTTGGTACAGCCTCCAGACAGAGTCCTGGTTTCTACTCAAAGAAATATGCATAACAATGTCTTTGAGCCCCCACCCAGGTGGAAGATGGTAACTTCAGACTGAACACNGTGAAATCTGCTTTGGCTATTAAGGAAAAATTTACAATTAAAAGTCAAAATAGAGTAGCTATGGTTCAGATATTCTGGGAAATAACTAGGTGATGCTATGGGTGTACTTTCAGATTAGAGCTTGTATTGCTGAACACTTGAGTTTTCTGAGTCGTGTCAGGCTTGGATGCCACCATTTTCAAAACAATGTCTTTGAGCCCCCACCCAGGTGGAAGATGGTAACTTCAGACTGAACACAAGATTCCTGGAGCACAGCTCTGTTGCCTCACCACCAACCAATCAGAAGGGGTCACAAACCCTGCAACCCTCACCCCAAATGTTGCCTTCTGTTTCCAGGGACCAGAGATGACCATCCTGTTAGGTCTCCTGTTTGGCCCTTGTTTATTTCATCTCTGAGAGGGGCCAACTAAATTGCTGTTACTACAAGGGTAGAAGCTGGTTTCAGATGTGGAAAACCCCAACTTAGATCAGGTAGAGAGAGACTTCTACTCTGCTAGGCAGGCCTATGCCCACGCACAGCAGGAAGAAGTTACAGAAGAAAGAGACCTCCGCCCCAATTTCCAAAAAGTATCTTGAGTATGAAGTCTCTCAGGGGGCCTATGTGCTGCGTTATGTTGTTTTTATGTAAATCACTCGGGGGTAGTCAGGGAGTCCCTGGCCAAGTAAAAAAAGGGCTGAGTCAGAAAGAAAAAGAAATGTTCCAAAAGTGGTTTGAGTCTTGATTTCAGCAGTCTCCATGGTTAACGCTGATTTCCACCTTGGCGGGCCCACTTATAGTGCTACTATTAATATTCACCTTTGGCCCATGCATCCTAAACAAACTTGTTGTTTTTGTAAAGGACCGCATCAATATCATCCAGATAATGGTGTTGAGGCAGCAATATCACCTGCTAACCCAAAATGTAGAGGAAGATTCCTCTATGTAGCTGAAAACAGGGGGGAATGTTAGGACTAAATTGCAGCCAATAAAGATTGGCCAATTAGTAAATACCAGGAAACCCCTGCAGCCAGTCTGCCTTTGCCAACTCCCTGTCTTTGTTCTAAGCCTATAAATACTGCTGCAGTTCTGGGCTCAGGGCTCTCGTCAAGACTCCACTGTGCTGGATGAGACGGGAGCCCTAGTTCGAGCTAGCAATAAACCCCTTTGTGTTTTTGCATTGCTGTGGACGTCTTATTCTCTCAGTGTTGGGGACTCGACTTCAGGCATAACACATATCTGGGATTACTTAACTATGGAACTTTGCAGCAATATCTTCTGATCATGTTTTCTCTTACTAAGCACAAAGACTGAATCATAGTTTTAATTTTTTTGACATTTCGTCTAGGGGATAGTGACTCTAAATTATGAAATGTTTTATTTCCTTTATAAAAATGATATGATATATAGAATAACAAAAAATCATTTTTTTTACCATGAATCCAATTGATCAGAACCATATTTTTATGGCTACTATGATTCTTGATAATGTGATAAATCAAGAAGATTACTGAATGTTATGGTCTCAATACATTTGGTTTTCTTTTTACAGGTGATAACAGTGGTCTTTCATTTAAAATGAAGAAAGAGTGTTGGATTTTCATTATTTGTGAGGTCAAATCATTTGAAATTGTAGCAGCCAAAAGCACACGTGCTAGCTTTGTGTGACTATTGTGTTGTTGGTAGTTTTACTATAGGAGAAAGGACTGACTGAATCTTAAGTAGACAAGTGGCAGACTCTGGCCAGTACTGCAGACTGGCTTGTGAACTCACTTCCAACTCACTCCATTTGCTAAAAATTTCTTATCCCAGCCAGGACTAGAGTGAAAAAAGTGAGGTGTCCAGTCCCCCACATTTAAGGATGCATTCACTCTAAGACTTGAGCAGGTACAGGATTGGCACAAAAGAATGAACTCCCCACTTGAGCTCTGTGCGTTGGATGTCTCTCTTGCTTCACCCTAGTCTCAATCCTGCATCCTGAAATCCATGACAGCTCAGTTCCACATGTGATCTAGCTTTCGATGAGTCAATATGTGTGCTATACATGCTAGATCACTTCAGTCATGTCTAACTCTTTGTGGCCTCATGCACTGTAGCTCACCAGGCTCCTCTGTCCATGGGATTCTCCAGGCAAGACTATGGAGTGGGTTGCTATTTCCTTCTCTAGAGGATCTTTCCAACGCAGTAATCGAACTCACATAGTTCAGTAGTTCATTTGCTCAGTCTTGTCCGACTCTTTGCGACCCCATGAACCGCAGCATGCCAGGCCTCCCTGTCCATCACCAACTCCCAGAGTTTACTCAAACTCATGTCCTTTGAATCAGTGATGACATCCAACTGTCTCATCCTCTATCGTCCCCTTCTCCACCTGCCCTCAATCTTCCCCAGCATCAGGGTCTTTTCAAATGAGTCAGCTCTTCACATAAGGTGGCCAAAGTATTGGAGTTGCAACTTCAACATCAGTCCTTCCAATGAACACCCAGGACTGATCTCCTTTAGGATGGACTGGTTGGAACTCCTTGCAGTCTAAGGGACTCTCAAGAGTCTTCTCCATAACCACAGTTCAAAAATATCAATTCTTTGGTGCTCAGCTTTCATTATAGTCCAACTCTCACATCCATACATGACCACTGGAAAAACCATAGCCTTGACTAGATGGACCTATGTTGACATAGTAATGTCTCTGCTTTTTAATATGCTATCTAATTTGGTCATAACTTTCCCTCCAAGGAGTAAGCATCTTTTAATTTTATGGCTGCAATCACCATCTTCAGTGATTTTGGAGCCCAGAAAAATAAAGTCAGCCACTGTTACCACTGTTTCCCCATCTATTTGCTGTGAACCCATACACATACAACTTTATGAGATTTGGAAGTAGCAAGTGATGCAGAGTTCTTCTCCTAGGAATTCTGTTTTTAATGGCCTTCAAGGAAGAGAAGGAGTGTGGGTTTTCCTTATTAGCTTTATCAGAAGTACCAGTAACTGTCTCCCACATTTGTAGGCATTTAGCGGGAGAATGCAAGGAACCTGCAAATGATCCATTTTTACTGGCATGAAATATAGCTTGAATAATGTGCTCCTGAAGCTAGTAGTTGGGGTGTTGTCTTGTTTATTCCATACCTAGATCTGATGTGGTCAGATCTTAGAGCTAAGAGTTGGTGAAAATATCTTGACTTCCAGACTTGAGCAGAGTTGGACTGATCCTGGAGCAAAGAGTTATAGGAACAGCTCCCTGACTTTTAGGCTTCCTTATTGGAAAGCAGCTGCTCCCCTAATAATCATTCTATGACCATGTTTTGGAAGTAATCAGTGCTCAGCCTATAGCTGGTCTTGTAGTACTTCCAATAAGTACACCACGTATTTTTTACTTATCTGGTACTTGCAACAGATCCTAGACTGATACAAACAGAATAGATGTTTCATGCTAGAGGAAAAGACTTGATGAGTTTTTTGGTTTAACACCAGGATTGAATATGAATAGATGTTTATTCAGGAAACGTTAGGGCTTCCCTGGTGGCTCAGTAGTAAGGAATCCACCTGCAACTCAGGAGACCACCTGCAATGCAGAGACATGGGTTCTATCCCTGGGTTGGGAAGGCCCCCCTGGAGAAGGAAATGGCAACCCACTCCAGTATTCCTTGCCAGGAAATCCTATGGACAGTGGAGCTGGCTGGCTACAGTCCATGGGTTCCCAAGAGTTGGACACGACTTAGTAACTAAAACACCACCACCACCAAGAAACATTTATTTACATATATATTTATTTTTAATCTTTCACCATGTTGAATATATGAATAATATTTGAAATGATAAATAATGAATTCACTTTGGACCATGCTGATAAGTCAACTAATAATTATGTTTCAAGAATGTGACCTGAACTTTAGAGTTTGAGAGATAAAAGATACAAAAATGACAAAATGTATTCCCTAAAAAACCTATTATTCTTATCATTTTTAAGAAAATAAAGAAATTGAAACTGATGCAAACATGACTGCCCTCCAAGAAGGCAAGATGTAACTGTAAAGTCCAATATATCATGATGCAGAATATTCATATTCAAAGTTATCTAACTGAATATATTGATAATTATAAAGAGTCCATCAATTGAAGGTGATGGGGGATTGGGTTATCACAGCCAAATAATAAAGGAAGAGTCACAAAGGCAAGATTGTCCATTTTACCAAGACACTGGCCACCCTAGAGGAACCTCTGTAAAGGACCTCATGTTACTTCTAGTTTCTATCTCGTTGTCACATGGACATGACATTATTCTCATTTTCTTACAATTCTTCTTATTTTGTTTTCAAGCCCAACAAGTGATATTCTGACCATGTTTTAGAGGAAATGGAAAGGTAATGTTCACCTTCCATCTGTTTTCTTGCAGTAGTTATAACAAACTATGCTATTGGTATACTCACTCTATTCATCACTCTTCACTCACTTTATGAGGATCTGTTGCTACAAAACATACCACTTTTTGTTAGGTTTATAAAACTAAATTTTGAGACTGTAAACACCAAGGGTTATGGCCTGGACTACAGAAAATTTACCATTGCCAACCTGTGCAACCAGACAATGAACACACCTTTCCACAGGAAATAGGTATAAATCAGACATTACAAGACCACAAGTACAGTTAAAGGGTTTACTTATTTTACTTTACATTTAGTTAAATCATGTTACTAAGTGATTTATTTAGTAATGTGCAATTTGTGATAGTTTGTGGGGTTTTTTTTCTTTTTCTAGTTTTTTAAAATTTATTTTATTTTTGGATGCACTGTATCTTTGCTGTGGTATTTGGGTTTCTCGTTGCAGTGGCTTTTCTTGCTGTGGAGCACAGGCTCCAGGTTCATGGACTCAGTAATTTCCTGGCTCTAGAATGCCAACTCAGGCGTTGTAGCATAGGGGTTTAGCTGTTGGTTGCAAGTGAAATCTTTTCAGATCAGGGATCAAACCCATGTCCCCTTGTTTGGAAGGCAGATTCTTATCCACAGACCACCAGGGAAGTCCTGTTTTTATTTCTTACAACAACATATACTTTTCCAGGAGCATAAAAAAAATGACTCTTGAAGTTCCTATTATACTTATTTACACATTTCATCTGAACTTCTGGAGTTTTAAAACTATGTCCTAACTCCTTTATTTTCTTGTACAAGTATATTGAAATCTAGTCCAAATTATTCATGCTATCCTAAGGTAGGACATACATGCTATATTATATATTCTATAGAACTTATTATTCTAGGTTTAGGCTCTGCATTTTCTCTATGGTATCTTTAACATTAAATCATGAATATTTTAAAGTGAAATTTAATTTAAACTTAACACGTCATATTTATTTATTTATTTACTTTATTTTACTTTACAGTACTGTATTGGTTTTGGCTTACATTGACATGAATCCGCCACAGGTGTACATGAACTCTCAAACAAGAACCCCCCTCCCACCTCCCACCCCACATCATCTCTCCGGATCATCCCCATGCACCAGCCCCAAGCATCCTGCATCTTGCATCGAACATAGACTGGCGATTTGTTTCTTACATGATAGTATACATATTTCAATGCTGTTCTCTCAAATCATCCCACCCTCTCCCTCTAACTCTCCCTCAGAGTCCAAAAGTCCGCTCTACACATCTTTGTCTCTTTTGCTGTCTTGCATACAGGGTCCTCATTACCATCTTTCTAAATTCCATATATATGTGTTAGTATACTGTATTGGTGTTTTTCTTTCTGACTTACTTCACTCTGTATAATCAGTTCCAGTTTCANCTTGAGCACTTCCAGGATCTTTAAACAGACTGAAAGGGTAGACTTGTGAGTACTAAAGAATGGTTCTCTGGGGTTGTATTATTTAGGTTAGAATTTAATGCTGCAACTTACAATAATAATTTAAACTCTCTAGGTCTCTGCTTCCTTCTGAAGAGAGGGATAATTGTCCTCACTTTCAGAACTGTAGAAAGAATTGGAAAGACAGAGCATACTATCAAGGTCTTACAACGATAGTTGGCACCTAGTACATAAATATATAACAATATCAATATTGTTTTTAATTCATTTTGGATCATGTAATTTGTTTTATTTTTATTTATATTTGTTTTTATGTCCCATGTTTATTATTTTTGTATTCTTCTTTCAGAATACATTCATTTCTTTCATGTAAAACTTTTGTTGAACAAATGGTGGGATAAGTTACTTACACTACAGAGATGGAGGAGGGAGGGTGGTTCAGGATGGGGAACACGTGTATACCTGTGGTGGATTCATGTTGATGTATGGCAAAACCAATAAAATATTGTAAAGTAATTAACCTCCAATTAAAATAAATAAATTTATATTAAAAAAAGAAATGACCAGTTTTTCAAGAATGATATTGCTCCTTCTCTGAGAGAAAAGAAGTCCATGAGAAATACCTGTTCAGCTCAGGTTTATCAAGATGGGGATTCAGACACTCTTCTCTCTTTACTCCTATCTGAATTCCAATACTACTGGTGATACTTTGAGGCCCTGAGTTGAAGCTGGAAAAGGAAACAGCTAGCATTTTCATCTACCTTGGTCTTTGCATGAGCAAAGCCCACACATCATGTTAAACCACTGACAGGAATTCCTCACTTCAAAATCTCCTGGTATTTGACCTAATAGTGTTTACTCATGAGGAATACAGTGTGAGGATAACAGCTTACAAAGTTGTTCCATCTCTTGATTTGACAGAAAATTCAATGTATTTGGCAACTACTCCTTAGAAATTTGGTTGTGTTGTGGCCTGCTAATCTCATTCCTGTTGAGATTAGAGTCTCTCTCTGTTATTCTAAATGTGGGTTGTTTTACACATAAGGAGGGGTATTCACAATAGGCAGGAAAGTTCAATACTGGTGCTAAGTAGTTTCATGCCATTCTACATTGTGTTTATACAGAAGAAATCAGATTTTAAAAAATATTAATTCAGAACCCCTGCTTAAATCATTTTGATTCTCAATTTCATTTGTATTGGAACTCATACTACATCACCTGTATAGTTATTTTAAATGCATATTTATCTCTCAAATTTCCTTGTCATTTTTGTTTATACTTTAGTTGTGTGTGATTTCTGGAATTTTGTGTGATGAACTTTTGAGGTTTTACACATGTGTAGCATGCTTTTAATTCCCAAGAACTTTTATCTGCTGAATTTTATTTTTTAAACAGTGCTCTGTTCTTAATTTGTGGATGAAATATTTTCTTCACCCTTTCTGAGTATGGGCTTCCCTAGGGGCCTAGTCAGTAAACAATCTGCCTGCAATGTGGGAGACTGGGGTTCGATCCCTGGGTTGGAAAAATCGCCTGGAGGAGGACATGGCAACCCATTCCAGTGTTGTTGCCTGGAGAATCCCATGGACAGAGGAGCCTGATGGGCTGCAGTCCATGGGGTCACACAGAGTCGGACATGACTGAGAGACTAAGCATAGCACACCTCTCTGACTAGATTGTCATGTTGCTTTCTTCACTCTCTCTCTCCATTCCTTAGTGCTTCAAGATTAAACACTTTGAATTTTTCCATGACAATATCTACCATCTTAAATTGTTTCATCCTATGTCTAGTGCTTCATCATATTAGGCATTGACAGATATTGCAACATCTATGACCACATATGGAGCTTATGGCCTGCTGTCTTCAGAGAGAGTAAATTATCTGGAATGTTTAATGGGAAAACCTTGCTGTCAACATGCTTAGTTTTGATTCTTTGGGGTGGTTCGATTCCCTCCTGGATTCTCATTAATATCCTGGAATGTTTAAACCCATTTCCCAACATCTAGTGTGTCAAGTTTAATACATTCACACTAATTTTGGTATCATAACCACCTTCTATTATGATTTACAAAGACATCTATGCCTGGTGACCCCACTTCACACATTCCACCCGAGAAGAGTCTTAGACCAGCTGTGAATTTAAAGCAGAAACAATTGTTTAGGAGAGGAAATTAAGTTTTATATGTATTTTTAAACTTCTTTTCAACTACCTGTCTTCCTAGACCCACCCTTAATATCATTTCCTTAGGTATTTGGACTCACAGTTAAAAAGACATTTCAGTAGTTCCCTTGTGCAAGGGTCCCCAGTCTTGGGCCACCAATCAGTAACAGCAGTGATACTCCTGGTTTCTTCCTAGTTCTGAAATTTTACTGTCTTTTATTTCATATTGCATTCTATTTTGTATCCAAATTTCCCATATTTAGTTCCAATTACCTTGTTTCAGTACAGGAGAGACTATTGATAGCAAATACTAAGAGTAGTAGTAGGAGCAATATTTATTGATATTCATCGATCACACATTTCTGACATACTATGCTAAGTAATTTTCAATTACAAATTTATTGAAACTTTAAAGTACCTGTGTGACTTGGGTATTATTTTTATTACTGGATTTTTACAGATGAGAAGATTTAAATATAAAAAGATGATATGTTGCCGCTGCCAAGGCACTTTAGTTGTGTCTGACTCTGTGAGACGCCATAGATGGCAGCCCACCAGGCTCCCCTTCCCTGGGATTCTCCAGGCAAGAACACTGGAGTGGGTTGCCATTTCCTTCTCCAAGGCATGAAAGTGAAAAGTGAAAGTGAAGTCGCTCAGTCGTGTCCAACTCTTCGCGACCCCATGGACTGCAGCCTACCAGGCTCCTCTGTCTATGAGATTTTCCAGGCAAGAGTACTGGAGTGGGTTGCCATTGCCCTCTCCAGCCTTCTTCCTTACTTTAGAGGAAGTGCTTTCCATTTTTCACCATTGAGGATAATGTTTGTTGTGGGTTTGTCATATATAGCTTTTATTATACTGAGGTATGTTCCTTCTGTTGCTGCTTTCTGGAGAGTTTTTATCATAAATGGATATTGAATTTTATCAAAGGATTTCTCTGCATCTATTGAGATAATCTATGGCTTTTATTTTTCATTTTGTTAATGTGTTGTATTATAGATTGATTTGTGGATATTGAAGAATCCTTGCATCACTGGGATAAGGCCCACTTGGTCATGATGTATGATCTTTTTAATATGTTGCTGGACTCTGATTACTAGAATTTTGTTAAAGATTTTTGCATCCATGTTCATCAGGGATATTGGCCTGTAATTTTCTTTTTCATGGCATCTTTGTCGGGTTTTGGTATTAGGGTGATGGTGGCCTCATAGAATGATTTTGGAAGTTTCCCTTCCTCTGCAATTTTCTGGAGGAGTTTGACTAGGATAGGTGTTAGCTCTTCTCTAAATTTTTGGTAAAATTCAGCTGTGAAGCCATCTGGACCTGGGCTTTTGTTTACTGGAAGATTTCTGATTACAGTTTCAATTCCCGTGCTTGTGATGGGTCTGTTAAGATTTTCTATTTCTTCCTGGTTCAGTTTTGGAAGGTTGTACTTTTCTAAGAATTTGTCCATTTCTTCCACACTGTCCAATTTATTGGCAAATTATTGCTGATAGTAGTCTCTTACGATTCTTTGTATTTCTGTGNAAATTTTTGGTAGAATTCAGCTGTGAAGCTGTCTGGACCTGGGCTTTTGTTTGCTGGAAGATTTCTGATTACAGTTTCAATTTCCGTGCTTGTGATGGGTCTGTTAAGATGTTCTATTTCTTCCAGGTTCATTTTTGGAAAGTTGTACTTTTCTAAGAATTTGTCCATTTCTTCCACGTTGTCCAATTTATTGGCATATAATTGCTGATAGTAGTCTCATGATTCTTTGTATTTCTGTGTTGTCTGTTGTGATCTCTCCATTTTCATTTCTGATTTTATTGATTTGATTTTTCTCTCTTTGTTTCTTGATGAGTCTGGCTAATGGTTTGTCAATTTTATTTATCTTTTCAAAAAACCAGCTTTTGGCTTTGTTGATTTTTGCTATGGTCTCTTTTGTTTCTTTTGCATTTATTTCTGCCCTAATTTTTAAGATTTCTTTCCTTCTACTATTTCCTTTTTAAACACACACACAGCTTCATGAATAGTAAATGGCTTATAAATGCTCCTTGATAATGATGAAATAAGGTTATTTTAACCAGAATATGTTAATATATAAAATATATCTTTTCATTATTTTCTTCTGTGGCCAAATTTGAAAAAAATTAATAACATTCTGCATAATTTTATCTCTTTAAAAAATTGACCAGGCTAATTTTGATTCAATTTTCAATCAAGAGCAGTGGCTTATGCTTTAGAGTTTGTAGATAAACATTTCACCAGCCCTGTGTAATACACCTAATCCCAGACCCTTTATAAAAACAAAATAGCATCCTGTTCTTCCAATTTCCACCAACAATAACATCTCTAAGCTTATGCTATAGTGGTTAAAAAGTGCTTTGGTGTCCATTTTGTTTTAGCTTGGCAAGCAAGCTTGTTAGGTAGGTTGGAGTAGTATTATTTATTATTTCTATCATGCTGTTGTTGAAAATGAGGCTCAAAGGATATACTGGGTTTATTAAAATCTCTTGCTATGTAGTGCATGCTAAGTTGCTTCCATCCTGTCTGACTTTGTGATCCTTTGGACTATAACCTGCCAGGATCCTCTGTCTATGGGATTCTTCAGGCAAGAAGAAATCTTCCTGACACAGGGATCAAATCCATGGCTTTTAAAAGTCTCCTACATTGGCAGGCAGATTTCTTACCACTAGCGCCACTGGGAAAGCCCTGTTGCTTAATATTAGACCCAATTATGAATTGAGAGTTCTTTCCTCTCTTAAATTATCTTTATTGAGGTATAATTTATAAAGTAGAGAAATGAAGAGTGACTCAGAGGGTAAAGCGTCTGCCTGCAATGCAGGTGACCCGGGTTCCATCCTTGTGTCGGGAAGATCCCCTGGAGAAGGAAATGGCAACCTGCTCCAGTACTCTTGCCTGGAGAATCCCATGGACAGAGGAGCTTGGTAGTCTATAGTCCACGGGGTCACAAAGAGTTGGACATGACTGAGCGACTGCACTTCACTTCACTTCACTTCACTTCACTTCAGGGAAAACCACTAGACCATTCAAGTATGACCTAAATCAAATCCCTAATGATTATATAGTGGAAGTGAGAAATAGATTCAAGGGATTAGATTTGATAAACAGAGTGCCTGAGGAACTATGGATGGAGGTTAGTGACACTGTACAGGAGACAGGGATCAAGAACATCCCCATGGAAAAGAAATGCAAAAAAAGCAAAATGGCTGTCTGGGGAGGCCTTACAAATAGCTGTGAAGAGAAGAGAGGTGAAAAGCAAAGGAGAAAAGGAAAGATATAAGCATCTGAATGCAGAGTTCCAAAGACTAGCAAGAAGAAATGAGAAAGCCTTCCTCAGCGATCAATGCAAAGAAATAGAGCAAAACAACAGAATGGGAAAGACTAGAGATCTCTTCAAGAAGATTAGAGATATCAAGGAAACATTTCATAAAAAGATGGGCTCGATAAAGGACAGAAATGGTATGGACCTAACAGAAGCAGAAGATATTAAGAAAAGGTGGCAAGAATACACAGAAGAACTGTACAAAAAAGATCTTCATGACCCAGATAATCATGATGGTGTAATCACTCGCCTAGAGCCAGACATCCTGGAATGCAAAGTCAAGTGGGCCTTAGGAAGCATCACTATGAACAAAGCTAGTGGAGGTGATGGAACTGCAGTAGAGCTATTTCAAATCCTAAAAGATAATGCTGTGAAAGTGCTGCACTCAATATGCCAGCAAATTTGGAGAACTCAGCAGTGGCCATAGGACTGGAGAAGGTCAGTTTTCATTCCAATCCCAAAGAAAGGCAATGCCAAAGAATGCTCAAACTACCACACAATTGCATTCATCTCACACACTAGTAAAGTAATGCTCAAAATTCTCCAAGCCAGGCTTCAG
The DNA here is from genome assembly GCA_006410675.1 of Oreotragus oreotragus. NCBI lineage: Eukaryota > Metazoa > Chordata > Mammalia > Artiodactyla > Bovidae > Oreotragus > Oreotragus oreotragus. The sequence goes on from SJYX01022982.1 coordinate 89,695, forward strand.
CAATACATGAACTGTGAACTTCCAGATGTTCAAGCTGGTTTTAGAAAAGGCAGAGGAACCAGAGATCAAATTGGCAGCATCCGTTGGATCATCAAAAAAGCAGGAGTTTCAGGAAAACATCAACTTCCACTTTATTGACTATGCCAAACCTTTTGACTGTGTGGATCACAATAAACTGTGGAAAATTCTGAAAGAGATGGGAATACTAGGCCACCTGACCTGCTTCTTGAGAAATCTGTTTGCAGGTCAGGAANTGTGATCACTCACCTAGAGCCAGACATCCTGGAATGTGAAGTCAAGTGGGCCTTAGAAAGCATCACTATGAACAAAGCTAGTGGAGGTGATGGAACTGCAGTAGAGCTATTTCAAATCCTAAAAGATAATGCTGTGAAAGTGCTGCACTCAATATGCCAGCAAATTTGGAGAACTCAGCAGTGGCCATAGGACTGGAGAAGGTCAGTTTTCATTCCAATCCCAAAGAAAGGCAATGCCAAAGAATGCTCAAACTACCACACAATTGCATTCATCTCACACACTAGTAAAGTAATGCTCAAAATTCTCCAAGCCAGGCTTCAGCAATACATGAACTGTGAACTTCCAGATGTTCAAGCTGGTTTTAGAAAAGGCAGAGGAACCAGAGATCAAATTGGCAGCATCCGTTGGATCATCAAAAAAGCAGGAGTTTCAGGAAAACATCAACTTCCACTTTATTGACTATGCCAAACCTTTTGACTGTGTGGATCACAATAAACTGTGGAAAATTCTGAAAGAGATGGGAATACTAGGCCACCTGACCTGCTTCTTGAGAAATCTGTTTGCAGGTCAGGAAGCAACAGTTAGACCTGGACATGGAACAACAGACTGGTTCCAAATAGAAAAAGAAATATGTAAAGGCTGTATAATGTCACCCTGCTTATTTCACTTATATACTGAGTACATCATGAGAAACACTCGGCTGAATGAAGCACAAGCTAGAATCAAACTTGCTAGGAGAAATATCAATGACCTCAGATATACAGATGACACCACCCTAATGGCAGAAAGTGAAGAAGAACGAAAGAGTCTCTTGATGAAAGTAGAAGAGGAGAGAGAAAAGTTGGCTTATAGCTCAACTTCAGGAAACAAAGATCATGGCATCTGATCCCATCACTTCATAGCAAATAGATGGAGAAACAGTGGGAGACTTTATTTTGGGGTGCTCCAAAATCACTGCAGATGGTGACCACATCTATGAAATTAAAAGACACTTACTTCTTGGAAGAAAAGTTATAACAAACCTAGACAGCATATTAAAAAGCAGAGACATTACTTTGCCAACAAAGGTCTGTCTAGTCAAGGCTATGATTTTTCCAGTAGTCATGTATGGATGTGAGAGTTGGACTATAAAGAAAGCTGAGCACTGAAGAATTGATACTTTGAACTGTGGTGTTGGAGAAGACTCTTGAGAGTCTCTTGGCCTGCAAGGAGATCCAACCAGTTCATCCTAAAGGAAATCAGTCCTGAATACTCATCAGAAGTACTAATGCTGAAGATGAAACTCCAATACTTTGGCCACCTGATGTGAAGAACTGACTTATTTGAAAAGACTCTGATGCTGGGAAAGATTGAAGATGTGAGAAGGGACAAGAGAAGATGCGATAGTTGGATGGCATCACTGACTCAATGGATGTGAGTCTGAGTAAATTCCTGGAGTTGGTGATGGACAGGGAGGCCTGGCGTGCTGCAGTCCATTGGGTCACAAGAGTCGGACACGACTGAGTGACTGAACTGAACTGAATTTTTAAACAGTAACATTCACTCATTTAACGTATACCCTATAGTGATTTTTTCAGAATTTCATACCCCTCTCTGAAAATACCATCAAAATCAAGATACACAGCATTGACATCAACTTAGTAAGTTCTTTGTGCTTCTTTGCAATCAGTTCCCCATCACAACCAAATATGGTCCTTGACAATCCCTGATATGTTTCAGGCCCTAAAGATTGCTTCAGCTTTTTCTAAAATTTCATATAAATGAAATCATCCCATATGTATATTTTTATGTCTAGCTGCTTTTGCTAAGCCTTTATTTGAGATTCATTCATGTTGTGTGTATCATTATGAAATGAGATCTTTGAATGCTAGGTAATTACTATTCCCAACAGACTGTCTTATAATGCTTCTTTCTCTTCATCCCAGGTTTAGATAGTCTTAATTTTTCATTCAACTGGGTTGTTAATAATAAAATCATCTCCTAAATAATTTTGGATCTCCACCCTATCAGCCATACTGTATAAGAGAATTCTTTCATCTTGCAGAGAAATCTTCCTTAATTAAACAATGCTAATATACTACAATTGCAGATAGCAGTCTCCAGGAAGCCCCAGGAGTGTAAGCAGAAATCATAAAATTAAGCTTATACACAGTTGGAAGAAAGTAGGAAAATCATATCACTGGCCTCTGTTTCTTGACAAAAACAGGTGAGGTACGCATGCTCACCCCTTTCTGAATACTAATTGATAGAACCCTAGTTAACATGCTATGGCAGCTTCAGAAGGAAACAATTTAAAAGAGATAATAAAGATCATTTTAATTCTAGACTTTATCCATATAAATAATAATATATAGAATTAATTTTCTTTATTTTACCATGAATCTTTACTGAGTGCAAGAGTACCAGGTACTGAGTATTCAAAATCAACATAACAAAGACCCTATGCTTGGGTTTCTTATGAGGCAAGTTATATTTTTTGATTGAGGCATTTCCTTCAGAAAGTCACTCACTATGCACATGAAGTGACCAGAAAGGCATGCTAGCAATGCTTACAGTGTTGATGTGTCACTGAGTGTTCTAGCCCAAGAAGGATATAAAAACAGGTTACAAAAATTGTTGCATTTTTGCTGGAAAAGAGGAAAATAAAAGGGCCCTGAATATGAGAAGCCGTTCAAGAAGTGAATATTCAGTAAAAAGCAAAACAAAAGCATTTCAGCTGGAAAAGAAGGAAATTAAGCTAGTAAGAACAGAGAAGCACATTTTATTCAGATTAAAATACTGTTGACTTCAGTTTTTTGCCAAATACTTGTTTACTTCACAACTGTTTGCTTCACAGTTTTTGTATGCATTACACTTATAACCAATGTGATTTATGTATCTTTAATCTCATATACACACACATATATATGGAGAGAGAAAGAGCAAGAAAGAGCCAGAGAGTACTTGTTTTAAGTAAATCTATACATTTATTTGAGACATGGCTATTGAATACTTACATGTGCCAGACAGTTTTGCAGGACCTGGAGATATGGCAATGGTAAGAATGACCCAGGTCCTTGTACCTTAAATATCCTACAGTCTACTGGAAGACATAGGCAAATATAGTAAAGTATCTTCTATGATAGGAGGTATACTTCGAACTGTGTGAGCATTGAGGATAACTTAAGTCTAATGTGAGGCATTAAAAAGAGCTTCCAAAACAGTGACTTTTAAGTTGAGCCACAGAGCAAAGATAAGATTAAGCCAGGCAAACCCAGGAGAAGGAAAAGGAAGGGAGAAGTTAGAAAGAACAATATGTGTAAATACTATGCAAGAGGAAAGAAAATTTTCAGGGATCTAAGAGACACTTTTGTGGCTCAAGTTCAGAGTGTGAAGATAGGTGTTAAAATGTTAAAATATGAGGATATAAGTGTATTAAGATTCTATGGAACCAGATGCAGAGACTCACTGTTTCTAACTTGATTGAATAAAGGAAGGATTATATTTATAAGCCTAATGTGTAGCCCATGAACCCACATGTCAAGAAACTCTTTGGTATCAAGAAAGAAGGGAATTTGGAACTCAAGTGGTATTAGGATTCCCTTCTTATCATTTGTCTTTTCTCTACCCTCTGGATTGAATTCATTATCCATGCTCACTGCTAACACTGTCTCTAATTTATAGCCTATATTTTTGTCTTTCTCTGCTTTTCAGAGTAGATACTTGAAGTTTTTGCTTAGTCCCTGGTATTATGCTGACAGAATTCCTTCTGCAGTTGTTGTGGTGGTCCCCAGTCATCACTTAGTACCTAATGGATTGATAAAGAAATGAACTGTTGGTACAAGATAAGACAATAAGAATATTTTCCTGGCTAGGCTCTTAAATTCAGATTACTCAGATTTGGTTGATATGGGACCAACATATCACTATGATGACTGTAGAAAGATCTCTTTCAGGATAAGGCAAAGGGCTGAGCAAATACTTCTGCAGGTATCCATTGCAAGATAATAGGATATTGAGAAATTTAGACTTTAGTACATAAAAATAGGCTTATCAAAGTGCTGAAATTCTTCAGCTGATTTTAGCACAAATGTTTCTTGAACTAGTGTGCTCTTTGAGTATATTCAACATTTATAAAATTTCCATTTGCTTAATATGAGTAAATCATTATATCAGGAGTAACTTAGCTGCTTAAGCAAGATGCATTTCTCATACAGATGAGTCCCTTTGATGCATGTGAGTTCATGCACCAGATCTGAAGACCTGAACAACTCTCATGAAGGGCTACACTTATCTCCCCAGAGATCCCAAAGATTTCATTATTCTTAGACTCAACGTAAAATAGAAGAAGTAGTGGGTAGAAGCAGATGTTCAAGCATTTTGTTCACTTTTGGCATTTTGCTTTCTGATCAAATGAGATTTTCCTATATTTACTTTAGATATAGCCCTGTAGCTTTATCCTAAACCCCATCATCTACATTTAACAGGCTATGAATAGTAGAAGTAGTGATTTTTGTCATTTGACAGATCACATGTCATATGAACAGTGTAGTATGGTGACAGGCAAATAAATAAATGCTTTGACAAAGCATGGAATGGTACAGATTGTTTGCGTAGCCCTTTCTTAGTCCCACTGGCATGTTTAGAAAAATGTTTAAAAAACTCCTGGATCTTGCTGTATTGAGAGAAAAGCAGTCCTGCAGAGATTTTGTTTCTTGTATTAGTCAAGAAGAATAACAATTATCTTTTATTTATCTAGTACATGTTGTATTCCAAGTGCTTCGTGTAAATTAACAGGGGATTCTTTTTTACTCAGATTTGGTTGAGATTCATGGTTTCACACAAACGCATACACACACACACAAACACACACACCCAGTACTTGTTCCAGTTACTTCTGGGTGACTCTTCTGTGCTTTGTATGTTCTGTGCTTAATCACTCAGTTATGTCTGACTCTTTTCGACCCCATGGACTGTAGCCAGCCAGGCTCTTCTGTCCATGGGGATTCTCGTGCAAGAATACTGGAGTGGGTTGCCATGCCCTTCTCCAGGGGATCTTCCCAACCCAGGGAATGAACCCAAGTTTCCTGCATTGCAGGCTGATTCTTTACCATCTGGGCCATCAGGGAAACCCAAGAATACTAGAGTGGGTATCCCTTCTCTATGGGATCTTCCTGACCCAGGAATCGATCCGAGGTCTCCTGCATTGCAGGTGGATTGTTTACCAACTGAGCTAGTAGGGTGACTAATTAAGCCAAAAGTTAGAAGCACAAGACAACCATCTTATCATGCTCACAGATTCTATGGATCAGAAATTTCCCTATACAACATATCGTTACTCAGCTGACTCTGGGGCTGGGGGTGACACAAAAACTGTGAGTCAAAATCTTCTAAAGACTCATTTACACATTTCTGGCACTTGGGCTGGGAAGACTCAAATGTTAGAGTTGCAAACTGAAATTGCTAAGCGGCCTTCTCTAGGTGACTTTGTTTCCTCACAGGATGGCTACCTTGGGATATTTTCATTACTAATATGGAGGCTCAGGTATTCCAATGCAAGTGTTTCAAGAAGCAAGGCAAAAGCTACATCATCTTTTATAATGCTGTATTGAAAGTCACACAGTGTCACTATCACCATATTTTACTGATCAAAGCCTCCCTGCATTCAGTAGGTGGAGACACAGATCCTCTTTCAGTGGCCATCAAAATTATTGGTGCCATGTTTTAAAAAACCCAAAGCATCAGATTGCCTAGGCATGGCATGCTTAAAATTGTAAAAATAGTATTGAAATTTTGGCTTATCATCCTTTTCAGGGATAAATAGCATATGTGAGGAATTACCAAACATTAAGAATGCTTTGGAAAAATTGTCAGTAGGTCACGCATACTACTACTTGATATCAACCATTGTGAAAAACAGAGGATAAGAGGAGAGTTCTGCCTGAGAGGAAGAGATGCTTTAAGAATTTGGAGAATTTGATATACATCTCCTGCAATTTGAAGGATGCAGTTACTACTATCTGATTCATGCCTAAGAGGTCTAAAGGACAGCAGCTTTGACTAGCTGAAGTTGTTAGAACAGCAGAACAAAAAAGTCTTCCTTATAAACAAGCCAGACTTCAGAGTTCTCCTGTGCAATTTCCATGTGTCAGAAAGAGGATAGCCATGAATTGTTTTGAAAATGACTCTAAGTCAGTTGCCTTCCTCCAAAGACCAGGGCAACCTTGACATGAAGAAGTTAGAGATGTTAGAGGCAAAAACCAGAAGGGAATGGATGTGGTCAACTGGAGATTGTCACATGCACCAATGAGCTGAAGTCAGAGATCCATAGAAGTGACAAAGGAAGTAAGTAAATGGCTTAAGATACCCACCACATCTACTGGATGTCACTGAATAATTAAAAGTACAAGTAAGGCCTCCTTCGCCCCACGCCTTTCTTCTAATCTTTCACAGAACAATTCTCTGGCTTTGGAAATTGTGATGTGAAAATCAGAATGGAAGCATTCCCAGCCTCTCCCCAGAAGAGGAGAAAGGGAAAGAAAAGGTTTCAATTGAGTCAGAATTCAATGATTCAAATGCCTATGGACTGTTCTATTATTAAAATCTAGGAAAAGAATATATCCTCTGAATACCTAATGATGACTCATTGTTTTATATCTGCTGAGATTTTATGCAGGATTGGAGATAAACAAACTCTAGCAAAAAAAGTACTTTGTTGGAGCAATTGTTGGGAGAGAATCATGCAGCAGGCTTGCTGTCTAACTTTTTCAAGTATTTCTATAAGCCTAATTAATATAGTTTAAACTTTATTAACTCATAATAATTCTATTGAGGTAAGAAATATTACTCCTTGAAGCAGGCAAAAAATGGCCATAAACTCTCTGACATTCCTTTCATCAAGAGATGGAGTCTGTGTGTCCTCATTTTGAATATAGATTGTCTCTTATTTCTCTGATGAAAAAACCACAGCAGAAGTAATGCACTATCAGTTTCTAGGACTCAGGCCTTAAGAGACTGATAAGGGCTTTGATTTCCTTTCCCTTAAAACCTCTCTCAAGCATTTCCTGTAGTGGTCTAGTGGTTAAAACTCAGCACTTCCAATGCAGGGAACCTAGATTTGATCCCTGGTCCAGGAACTAGAGTTCTGCATGCTTCAATTAAGACCTGGTGGGTCAAATAAAAAATAAAATCTCTTTCTGAAGTTCTAAGCCACGTGAAGCTAGTTATCCTGATGGTATCATTTAGAGATCTCACACATAGGTGTGCCAATCATCTAACCCTAGCTGAGTTTAAACATTCCACACACAAAGTGCCATACAAGGGAGGTGGAGGAGGGGGAATCATCTAGGACCCTCCAGGCCAGACAGTCTCCCAAATGAATAATATATGGGTGACCTCAGTCAACATGGAGCAGAGAAACTGTCCAACTGAGCCATGTCCTAATTAGTGATTCCCAACAGCATGAGATATAATGAAATATTATCCTTTAAAGCCACTGAGCTATAGAGTAACTTGTGAAAAGTGAAAGTGAAGTCGTTCAGCCCTGTCCAACTCTTTGCATTTGTACTCAGCACTGATTAGGCAGAATATCCCTATTTTGTAGATGAAAAGAGTAAGACTCAGAAAGTTCAAGATTTTTCTTAAAAAGCCTACTTTAAATATGGTAAAAAAAAAAAAAACAAAAAACCTTTCAAAATGTAGATTGTTTTAGATTGAATTCTCTTCACTGTGCCATACTATCTCAAAGTCAAATGCTGGATTGAATAGAAAACATTTATTTTATGTCATTCTACATTTATTCTACATATAGAAACAACAACAGTATCAACAGAGTAGAATTATTATATCTAAGAAATTAGGATGGACTTCAAGTACTATTCAGGGTATATTTTCTTTTTAAAGCTTGAAGTTGATACACAGGATTAATGTATTTTATAGGTCAATTTACATTGCAGATAATCCTGTTATTCTGTGTCATTTTCACCTAATTTGCTGATATAACATATGTCCTTTTCATTTATCTATTAAATGTATATTCCCTTATAGAAATTTTGTACATATGCTTGTATGCATACATACACTTACTAATTTATTCACTTATTCATCCATACATCCATTCGTTTCTCCCTTACTGCTTAAATTTTCACGGCTTTAGGACTGGTTTCCATAATTAGTAAAAACTAAGGAAAAGGCATAGGGTTTCACATTTTTCTCCAGCCCTCAGATTTTAATGGGTGGTGCACAGAATAGTCCTAGGTTGAATTTTAGAGAATTTTAAAGCACTCATATTTCATGGCAAATGTTATATTAATTTTCAGATGTGCAGTTTTGAAAAGAAACATTTTCAAAATTTTAACATATTCTCAAATCTATTTTTTAAAAAAACAGTGACGACTCACCACTCAAGCACTTGGCAGAGCTGAGGGTCAATAGTAAATTAAAGATAAATATGGGTGATTATATTTACCTTTTGATTTAGAACAAGATCTCTGCTTAACATTTATGAAACTAACAGCAAATGTGTGACATTGGGTCTCTACTAGACCAAGTTCAGATTTAAATTTTTAAAAAAGGAAAGTAATATACAGCTATAAAATACTAGCAAAGTGCAAAGGAGGAATAGATAAATTAAATATAAATTCATACAAAATTTCTTCACTCAGAAGTAACCCTGTTAAAGTTTTACAGTATATTTTGCAAGTCCCTCTCACATCTTCTATATATAAAGCTTGCAAAAATATTCTTACCTTTTGAACACTACTATATTGCTCTTTTAATTTTTGTCTTCTGAAGTATTGACCTTATTGTCACTCTAAAACCAAAATTTATATCTTATAAAGGAATCTGACATTAGCATCAATACCTCTTTGCTGATCTTTCCCAAAAGCTACAGCTGGTGACCTGGGTTCTGTTTCACCTAGACCCTGAGGCAGACACTCTATGCATAGACACTGTCTCACTAATAGGGAGCTGAAAGAGATCCCAGGAGTTCTATACCTGCTTTTCCTCCATCCAGTTGGCTAAGTGACTGTGGAAATGTAATTTTTAAGTCTCCAAGAAAAAGACTAGGTAAGAACTTCCTTGCTCCTTACAAATTTATCTCCCTGATTTATTGATAACTCATTCACACATACATACATACGTACACACTTTTTTTTTTCCTGAATTACTTCTATATAAACCCAAAGCTGATTGGCAGACACTTGACTCACTGATGAATGACCTCCAGTTTTGATTTCTGGAGCTGGGTCCTGGTTCTGGTATCTATTATATTGCCTTAGATGATTCTCCTTAACTGTGACTTTGACATCACAACTGATGTCCTAAAACTCCTTTATCTTGAAGAGTTAGAGAATGTACAGCTCCACACTACGTCCTAGATATATCCCTTAGAAAAAGGCATTAACCCAAATTACAGTAACTTCATTAAATCCCACTCCCTTCCAGATCTTAGATATGGACATAGAGTTTTGAAATATTAGCCCTTTATTAAGACTTTTAATGCATTTCTATGAATCCTTGTTGCTGCCAGTTCCTGGTATACTCCTCCAAGTTTTTAAGATCAGCATTTATATGACAGTTTGGAGATATCTCCAACTGGTGGAAGATTGCTTGGGCATTTGTCAATACGGAAGTTGTTTCAGGAAAATCAAGATGTCCCCTAGTGCAATTTACCATGGGAAGCCATCCTAATTTCCTTCTTAGCGTTAGATCTTTCAAGCCTCTCTGAACTCTCTGAAGAGAGAAGATCTTAAGTATTACATCAATACTGAAAATTATCCCTCCTATTAACTACAAAAGTTTATATTCAGTTTTATGCATTGACTATGCAAAACCTAGTCTTTGCTATTAAATATATTCCTTAGTTTTCTGTTTCTACATTTTACTTTATTTTTCTACTTCTGAGGCTTTATAATATTTTAGAGTGGCTATTTATAATTAAGGGAAAACATTCTCTAAGTTTCAGAAAGCTGAAAAACACCCTAATGATTTTTCCTTTTTTTTTTTGTATTTATTTATTTTTTTTACACGGACTCCCAAACATGAACCCCCCTCCCACCTCCCACCCCACATCTTCCCTCCAGATCATGTTTCCATGTCCTGGCTATTATAAACAGTGCTGCAATGAACATTGGTGTACATGTGTCTCTTTCTATACACTTCGGTATTTATTGGCAAGTGTTTTCTGCTTCATGATGTTTCTGTTTTTCTTAATTATGTAGTCATTTTTCCAGATTAACTGAATCAATTAAATAATATTCATTCATTCATTCTTTCATTTATTCAACAAAAAAATTATGTGTCTACTCCATACCAGGCACTGTTTTAGACTTGGAGAATATAGCAGGGAACGAAACAGAGAATAGTAATCCCCTGAAGAAGTTGGCTTGCTATATGAAGGGAATATAGGTAATAAAGAATAAAATGCTAAAGAGAAAAATAAAGCAGAAAACGAGCATTGGTAAGATGTGGGATATGGTGGTCCAGAGAGGCTGAAATAAGTAGAGTTTTGAGTAACAACCTCCAGAAATTGTACGAATAAGCCAGGAGGATTCAGGATAGAACATTCTGAAGAGAAGGAAAAGCAAATCCAGTAGGTACCGAAAAAGAAAAGTCACATTTTAGTATAAATTTTATAACACCTTTTAATCATTTCTGGAAGAGTATTATGGCCACTGTTAGCAAGCAGTGTCCAGTCAAGAGTTAAAATGAAAGAGGCTTAGACGGAGGCAAGGACAGAACACACATTAAGAAGTGCAAATATTTTAAAAGGAGACCAACAGGATTCAGACGTATGGCATATGAAATATGAGAGTCAAGATTCACCCCAGGTTTTGACCTAAGTTACTGGAAAGGTGTATGAGTTATGAACAGAAATGGTAAAGACTGTGGTAGATCAGGGTATTTCAGTTCAGTTCAGTTCAGCCATTCAGTAGTGTCCCACTCTTTGCGACCCCATGAATCACAGCACACAAGGCTTGCTTGTCCATCAGCAACTCCCAGAGTTCACCCAAACTCATGTCCATTAAGTCAGTGATGCCATCCAGCCATCTCGGCCTCTGTCATCCCCTTCCCCTCCTGCCCCCAATCCCTCCCAGCATCAGGGTCTTTTCCAATGAGTCAACTCTTCGCATGAGGTGGCCAAAATACTGGAGTTTCAGCTTCAGCATCAGTCCTTCCAATGAACACCCAGGACTGATCTCCTTTAGGATGCAGGGTCTTTAGGAATAATCAAATAATGGATAGATGAAGGGATAAATCGATAGAAAGATAGCAGGATGGAAGAAAAATGGAAACATACACATATAACTAAAATCCAGCTGCTCATATACATATTTTTTGCTTTTATTAAATAACCAATATGTGTTGAGTTACTATAATGAACTAGGTGTTATATTATACTTTACATACTGTGTCACTCAGAGTCTTGTCATTAAAACAGCAACATGTCAAGTATTCATGTAGAGAATCAATTACATGGATGTGATCACTCAGAGTTGTTGGGAAACTGGTTAGAAAGAAAACAGTGAAGTAAACTGAAAATTAGAAGCTTCCATGACCAGTGTCTGCTCCAAAGTCTGAGAGAATAAAACATTACAGGAATATAAGATTATATAGATACTGAGTCAGAGTTAGACAGTCAGACTAAAATTTGTAGAAAAGAACTCAGTATTCTGGAAAAAAAATTTCAGTGATGACTAGTCAAGTTGACAATGCCTAAGAGACTTCAAATTTGATACTATATGCCAAGTATTGAAGAGTGCTGTGCTCGCCTTTGGAAGTGTCAGCTTGGCTGGACTACAGTCCCCAGTTATTCAATCAAATGTAAATCTACATATTGCTATGAATGTATTTTGTAGATGTGATTAAAGTCCTTAATCAAGGAGGGAGAATATTCTAGATAAGTTGTCCTGAAGAAGAAATTCCATCCATGGACAGCAGCTTACCCTTCCTCATGGCCAGTGCTATGAATTTTGTACTTTTCCTAACCAGTTCTCATGATCAGATAAGTCTGACAATACATTTTTAATACCTGTCACCTCTTGGTCCTGTTTCTCCGGTTGATTCTTGACTGATACACTTATTAAAGAAGACAACAAGGGAAAGGATGTCCACAGCAAATGATAAGGGGCTTCCAGGGGACACAGTGGTAAAAAAGAAAAAAAAATTCACCTGCCAATGTAGGAGATACAGGACGAGAGACGTGGTTTCAATCCCTGGGTCAGGAAGATCCCCTGGAATAGGAAATGGCAACCCAGATTAGTATTTTTGCCTGGAAAATTCCATGAACAGAGAAGACTGATGGGGTACATTCTATGTGGTCGCAAAGAGTCAGACATAACTGAACATGCACGCAGGTCAGGTAGGCCGGCAAATGACAAGTCAGTGGAAGGGAGAGTAAGCAAGGAGACAGAGGAATGGAGTGGAGACAGAAAAAAACAGGTGGAATCACGATAAGTGAGGAAACTTTTGCTTCAGCTACAGGGCATTAATCTTTTCTACTTACCTGTCCTTTGGCCTCACTTATTTGGGAATGCAAGTTAGAGATACTTGGTTAATACCCTTCATGTGCAATCAGGAAGAAGGGGAACTAGATGGTGGTAGCTTGTTATGCTGAAGGCCCTCAGTGAATTACATGTGGTATTCACACCTTCACGTAGGTCCTTTGGACCTTAACATAGGGCTTGGCCACATCATTTTTCTTTGTCCAATGGACAAATTAAACGCAGTACTGGTTTGAAAGGCAATAAGAATTGCAATCTTGTATTAATGTCTGGAACTGCATGGAAAGAAACCCAGTCTAGTTCCCTGGAAGATGAATCACTATAAGAAAAAAGAGGTCCAGCTTTCCAGCCCTCCCTGCTGGATGCCCAGTCCCCCTGCAATCCCACCAGCTGAATGTAGTTGTGTGAGTGAACCTATCCCTGAAAAATTACCTAGCCCATCCACAAAACCATGGAGAAGTAAAAGTCATTTTTTAATCTTCTAAATTCTGGGGTGTTTACCAATGGTTAATTGATACATTGATATTCTTTGGTACAACCTGAGTGCATGATCCCCCGTAGTAATGGTCGCGTGCCAATATGAAATATTTTAGCTGTATTTATTTTTAAGAAATTTTATCCTTCAGCTTCTTCAATCATGTGGGATTTATAATGGTTAGAATTTAAGCTATTTAAATCTTCTATCTGGAAAACTTTGAATATTCATGGATATGAAATACAGAAAACATAATTATATACATTTTCTGAGAATAAGTGATACAGCAGCCCTTGTGGACTAAGGAAAAAGAAAGTGTGGATACCAATAACATTATCAAATAGACAATGTATATAACTTTAGAGAACCATGCTGTGCAATAATAAAACTTCCCTCTACCCAAAAGGGCTCCAAAATTGTTCTGCCTGTTTGAATCAGAGCCATCCAAGGGATTATAGCTCCTAACTCATAACTAATTTCCTCTAAGGACACACCTCTGCCTACTAATCTTCCTAATTTCCAGATTTGGAAAACTCTCAAGAGAATCCTTCGGTTGCTATTGCTTTTATTTCCTGGACTACACTTGGGTATTTCTTATTTCTTTCTACTCTGTCCACCTGAGAGTTAAATTCAGTTATGTAGGACCCAACTGTCCTCTGTTCCGTTTGGTCCTGAATTCAGTGGCAAGTATGTTTTCTAAGTCACTTTAGTCGTGTCTAACTCTTTGTGACCCTATGGACCATAGCCTGCCAGGCTCCTCTGTCCATGAGATTCTCCATGCAAAAATACTGAAGTGGGTTGCCATGCTCCCCTCCAGGGAAATCTTCCCATTGGTAGACAGGTTCTTTACCACTATTGTGCCACTAAGGAAGCTCCAAATTTAGTGGCAAATATTCTAAAAAATTGGTCATCCCAGGTGGCACTAGTGGTAAAGCACCCGCCTGCCAATACGGGAAATATAGGAGACATGGATTTGATCTCTGGGTCAGGAAGATTCCCTGGAGGAGGGCATGCAACCCACTCCCAGTATTCTTGCCCATGAATCACATGGACAGAAGCGCCTGGCAGGCTATGGTATACAGCATCACAAAGCATCAGACAATACTGAAGTAACTTAGCATGCACAAACATGCTTAAAAATATACTTTCTCTCTGGGCATGTAAAGGTCTCTGTTTGTCTCCTTTAACCTTTTAAACCCCTAGCCTTTTCAACCATGCTAAAATTCTAGCTGTCCCACTGACCAGCTGGCCTGATATATATACAAACCAATTACTGGCCACTATTTACCACTAGCCTGTATGACCAATTAATCAAATTCATAATTAAAAAGTCATGCTGCCATTAAAATGGCTTTCATTAAGAAGACAAAAACCAACAGATTTTTGTGAGGATGTCTTGAAAAGTGCACCCTGATATACTGTTAGTGGGAATGTAAATTGGTCCAGTCACTTTGGACGTAATATGAAGTTCCTTTAAAAGTTAAAATGCTCAGGAATGAGAAATGGGAAGAAGAATAAATACTAGGCCCCCCATCTCCTAATCCCTTGTGTGTTAGAAGAACATTCTTGTGGCAGTATACTACTAGAAAAACTCACTCAGTGGTAGAAACAAAAAAGATGCTTCCACAGTCTTTTTTCTTTACTTGTTTTAAGTTATGACACATCTATATCTTATGAAAATAGATCCTTGATACATCAAGAAAGTGTAGTGAAGTGGTTAAGTTAATGGGCTTTAGAACCAGATAGATTTACTGGGCAAAGTGGCCATCAGCAAATTACTTGACTTCTCTAGCTTTTAGTTTTCTCTTATGAAAACAAATATTAAGTTTGTTGTGATTAGTAAGGGAAGGCAGTTGTTATAAAACTCTAGGCTGAGTTTGTGTCATATGGTGAGTATTCAATATCAGTAGCTGTCAATAGTGGCCATGTTTATTTTCTTCATGTGTTTGCTTTAATAAAAAAAAAAAAAAAAAATCCCCAATTCCAGTCAATCCAGCCAGTAAAATTAGTAGCATTCTATCAGTAATTTTTTCAGTAGTCTTTATCAGTAAATTCTTTGCTGGCCAATTTCCTGTTCTCAGATAGGAAATGCCACTTTTTCTTGTTTGTTTCAGAAGGTAATTCCGAGTGGATCTGATGAGCGTCACCTCTGTGGAGCTGAGGCTGAGTCATTCATCAAAGGCTGTTAGAAGTCATCTATATCTGCTCTAACAGTGGCAGCATTCCTGCTCCTGGTGACCTCGCGTTGCACTGCTGCTCACGGGTGTTAAAAGCTCTCTCTCCAGGGCATGGCTTTTATATACAGAACCTTCAAGCAAGCACTGAAATGCCTTGACAAAATTGGGCACTCTGCAACTGAAAACCCCAGTGTGTGCACTGAAAGTTGTTAATAATACACTATCACAATAATTGCTACCAAAGAGCAAAATGAGGCTGTTTTGGACTTATGCAGCTGAAAAAAAGCTATATGTAGGGAAAAGTCTCTCTCTGTTTTAGAGAGAACATTTTTTCAAAAAATGTTATTTATTTGACTGTGCTGGATCTTCATTGCAACATGTGGGGTCTTTCGTTGCAGCATGTGAACTCTTAGTTGTGGCATGCAAGATCTAGTTCACCAACCAGGGATCAAACCTGGACCCCCTAGTTTGGGTGCACAGTCTTAGCCACTGGACCACCAGGGAAGTTCAAAAGAAAATCTACTTTCTAAGATACCATTCCTTTGTGGAGAGTAAAGCTGATGTACTGAAACAGCACTGAACTTGATGACGGGAGAACTGGGTGGCATGCCAGCTCAGTTTGCATGTGAGTTTGTCCCTGTGTCTCAGTTTCCTCACTAGGAAATTGGAGATAATCCTCCCTATCTAGGAGTCTCTGTGAGGTAATGTATGTGACAAAATCTCCCACTGTAGATGTTAAATAATGTGTGTAAAAATCATATTTGCATAGGAAAATTGTTAATATTCCAGCTCCTGGTCCCATTTCTAGAAATTCAGACTTAGATCTGGGGTGAAATTACAAATATATATATCAAACATGCATACAACAGACCCTCAGACCCTGTGCAAGTCCTCTGTGGCCCATATTTTCAGAAACCTCTACATTCTCTATACTGTATACTGTTATTTAATATACTACTAATGCTCAGGAAAAAAGGAACTGTACTAAATGTTTTTCTCTAATGTTGGAAAATTATCAAATATGAAAACCTGAGAGAAATATATGGATTCAGAGTGTCCTTTTCCTCCCCATTATTTTAGCAAAAGTTTTTCAAAAGTAAATCAAGGGATGAAACATTAACATGCCAGTAAATAAAGATAGAATATAATGACCTAATCATCATAATATCATATACTTAAATATAGTTAAGGCTTAAATGTGAATAGAAAGACCAAGAGAGAAAACAGGGGGATCTGGAACAAATTAACTTTTGTTTTGGCTGGCATCAGCTAGGCAACCCCCCTGACTGTGGATTCTCCCTAACCATTTAGCTATAGTTTCAGACATAACCTGTTTCTCTTAATCAATACAAATATTTAGGACAAAGCAATAAATGGAAGAAAATCAAAATGTGAAAGGATATTACAGTATTTCTGCTCTCTCAAAACTAGCTGCTGAGCCATATTTGTCATTGTACAATAGAAAAAGGTGTTGCCATTAGTTTTCAAACTCCACTATTGCAAACAGAAAATATCTACCACCCCCATTACCAGGAGACCCTTTACAGAGATGGGATTAGCATGCATCTTTGAGTTGTCATTGGAAAAGAGCCTAAAAGACTGCTTCTCAGGCCAAAAATGTATTTCTTTCTCTAATTTGTCACCAGTTGACTCCACATTGACCTCTTTTTAAAAAGCTAGCCCTTACAATAAATTAAGCATATGTGTTATTCCAGATCAAGAGACGTCAGAACAGAAATTCACAGTTCTTGTCTCTTTTAAGAAATTAAATAGCCATTCAGTTCAGTTCAGTCGCTCAGTCATGTTCAACTCTTTGCGACCCCATGAATTGCAGCACACCAGCCTCCCTGTCCATCACCAACTTCCAGAGTTCACCCAAACTCATGTCCATCGAGTCAGTGATGCCATCCAGCCATCTCAGCCTCTATCGTCCACTTTTCCTCCTGCCCCCAATTCCTCCCGGCATCAGACTCTTTTCCAATGAGTCAACTCTTCTCATGAGGTGGCCAAAGTACTGGAGTTTCAGCTTTAACATCATTCCTTCCAAAGAACACCCAGGACTGATCTCCTTTAGAATGGACTGATTGGATCTCCTTGCAGTCCAAGGGACTCTCAAGAGTCTTCTCCAACACCACAGTTCAAAAGCATCAATTCTTTGGCACTCAGCTTTCTTCATAGCCATTCAGTTCAGTTCAGTTCAGTCACTCAGTCGTGTCTGACTCTTTGCGACCCCATGAATTGCAGTACGCCAGGCCTCCCTGTCCATCACAATTCCCGGAGTTCACTCAGACTCACGTCCATCGAGTCTGTGATGCCATCCAGCCATCTCATCCTCGGTTGTCCCCTTCTCCTCCTGCCCCCAATCCCTCCCAGCATCAGAGTCTTTTCCAATGAGTCAACTCTTCGCATGAGGTGGCCAAAGTACTGGAGTTTCAGCTTTAGCATCATTCCTTCCAAAGAAATCCCAGGGCTGATCTCCTTCAGAATGGACTGGTTGGATCTCCTTGCAGTCCAAGGGACTCTCAAGAATCTTCTCCAACACCACAGTTCAAAAGCATCAATTCTTCGGCACTCAGCTTTCTTCACAGTCCAACTCTCACATCCATACATGACTACTGGAAAACCATAGCCTTGACTAGACGGGCCTTAGTTGGCAAAGCAATATCTCTGCTTTTCAATATATTATCTAGGTCGGTCATAACTTTTCTTCCAAGGAGTAAGCGTCTTTTAATTTCATGGCTGCAATCACCATCTGTAGTGATTTTGGAGCCCAAAAAAATAAAGTCTGACACTGCTTCCACTGTTTCTCCATCATAGCCATTAAGGACCTTAAATTACATTTTTGAAAGTTTTGTTTTATACAATGTAGACTGGTTTATTTTGAAGCAACTTTCCTACTTAGATCATGTAGAAAAGTATTTAGACAAAATAACAAGATCTGTACATAAGCCTTGTTTGTAAGCTACCAGAGTAGTAAGGTTCATCAGACTAAGATCCCAAAGATGAATAAAACATAGAAATGTGAACCTGACTCTTAGGACAAATTTGCTGTCAAAGTGTTTGCTGATTTGAAAGTAGTAGCTCGTGGGCTGCTGTCTATGGGGTCACACAGAGTCAGACACAACTGATGCAACTTAGCAGCAGCAGCAGCAGCAGCTGAGAGATAGGAAAGTGAACAGAACTTTAGGCATACTCACTACATGGGAAAACAAATCAGAGTCTACCAAGAATGGAGAAGTCCCAAAACAGGACAGTAGAAACTTACATCCCCAAAATAAGGGTTCAGTTCAGTTCAGTTCAGTCACTCAGTCATGTCTGACTCTTTGCAACCCCATGAATCACAG
Organism: Oreotragus oreotragus; assembly: GCA_006410675.1. Taxonomy (NCBI): domain Eukaryota; kingdom Metazoa; phylum Chordata; class Mammalia; order Artiodactyla; family Bovidae; genus Oreotragus; species Oreotragus oreotragus. The sequence continues at coordinate 108,431 of SJYX01022982.1, forward strand.
CATGCCAGGACTCCCTGTTCATCACCATCTCCCGGAGTTCACTTAGACTCACGTCCATCGAGTCCGTGATGCCATCCAGCCATCTCATCCTCTGTCGTCCCCTTCTCCTTCTGCCCCCAATCCCTCAATATGTCAGCCCTCCTAGGGCTTCAGATTTTCTAAATTCCTGTTTCCATTAACGTTAAATGCCTTTAACCTAGACTATTACAGAAGAAAGTCTACAACCCCACTCTTGTAAGATGACATTGTTTAGAACCTCAATTTGTCTCTAAAATTTTGTCTAATGTTTTCAGTCAGTGGTGCTGGGTTAATTGGATATCTGTACAGAAAAACAATGACTAGATCTTTACTTAATTATTTATACATAAAACTGTTTCACAAAGCTTCAAGTGATAGGCAAATAATCAGGCTTATAGAATATAAAGCAGAAGCAATAACTGACAATACTAAAATTAAAATTGCTTTTAAACAAAAGAAACCCTTAAAAGAGGGCAAAACCAATTCATGTAGTTTTGACATTTGCAAAATATATTTAAATAGGGACTTGTGGCCAAATTATAAAATGAATTTCTACAAACCAATAGGAAAAATCAGACAGTGCAGTAGAAAAATGGGCAAGAAGACTTAAAGAGGTACTTCATATGAGAGAATTTCCAAATTGCTATCATCACAGAAAGAGAAAGAAATGAAAAATAAAAGTGTGATGAGCTATCACTGCACAGTAGTATAACAGCTAAAAAATGAGATTGACAATAGTCCTGCTGGCAAAGATGTGGAGCAATGAGAGCTATCACATGGTGGTGGGAGTATAAATTGGTATGATTACTCTAAAAAATTACATGGAAATAACTATCAAAGTGATTTTATGGCCCAGCAATCCCAGCCCTAAGAGTGTATATATGTGCCCTGAAAGACATGTATATATATGTCAAGAATGTTTATCACAGCATTATAATTGTCAAAAACTGGAAATAACCCAAATGTCCATCAGCTGAGAAATAAACAAATTGCAATATATTTATACAATTCAGAAAGTATAGAGCATGGAAGAAAACAAATGTTTGCTACATATAGCAGCATTTGTGAATCTCACACACATAATATTGAGTGAGACAATTCATATTTAAGCATTTTTATTGTTTAGAAATTCAAAATAGGCAAAATTAATATATGGTTTTAAGATTCAAGAAATTGGTTATTCTTGGTAAGGAGATTTTAAATACTTTGAAAGTGTTATGAGGGGGTTTTCAGTTCTTTGTTCTTGACATCAGTGGGCATTCCATAGGTGCATTTCTTTGTGATTATTCATTGAGCTATACACTTGTGAATTGTGACCTTGTATTTTTTTCTATATTAAAATTTAATTTTTAAAAGTATATTCTTGGTGAAAACAGCTGACATTTGTAGTGTCTTTTTTTCTCACTATAAAATGTTAACTCTCTGAGGACCCCAGTTAGGACCATTTGCAAGAACCAATAGGTCACACCCTGCAAATGAATTAAAATCTTTAGTGATGGGACCTAGCATTTTGTTTTTTTCCTATCTTCTTGGTTTCTTTTTGGCAGCCAAGATTGAGAACTACCACACAAAGTCCTCCAAGTCTTTCTCTGTTGCATTTGTACATGCAAAGCTATTTTTTCCATTTGATACTCAACATTTATATTTATTAATATACAAATAAATATAATGTATGAACATATACAATTGTTTACTCTTTCCATAAAGATTTCTATAAGCTCAATTTTGTAGGGAAATAATATGACTGATTTTTAAGTACAAATTGAATTACTTATCCTTAAAAAACTTCTTTTCTTCATATATGATTATGTATAAAATTTAAGTTTCTCTTGTATCTATCTAGTAATTTGAGTCTTGAAATCTTAATACAGAGCTTCTTTGATGGGTCAGCAGGTAAAGAATCCACATGCAATGCAGGAGACACAGGAGACGCAGGTTCAGTTCCTGGGTCAGAAAGATCCCCTGGAGGAGGGCATAGCAACCTACTCTGGTTTTCTGCCTGGAGAATCCCATATGCAGAGGAGCCTGGCAGGCTACTGTCCAAAGGATTGCAAAGAGTCAGGTAGATTTCACTGGGATTCCTTAAGTGCTACTTAAAATAGTAAAATTTATAATAATCTGGGGAACTAATCTTTTTAATATTATAACTGAAAAAGAAAAAATAATGAGGTGATTTATGTTGGCCTTTAGAGACAGACTTTGGGCTAGATGACATTGATCAAAATTATTCAACATATTATTATAACCGTAGGAAAAATTCTTGGAGTAGGAAGTGGCAGCCCACTCCAGTATTCTTGCCAGGGAAATCCCATGGACAGAGGAGCCTGATGGGTTATAACCCACAGGTTCGCAAAGAGTCAGACATAACTGAAGTGACTGAGCACAGATGCTTGCAGTGAAGATAACAGATTTTATTCCTGTGATTAGGTTATGTCAATGGCCCAGTTGACTTTAGAAAAGGAATATTGTCCCGATGGGCCTGACATAATCAATATGAGCCCTCTAAAGTAGAGTTTTCTTTGGCTGGTCACAGAACATGTTGTTAGAGAGATGCATTCTTGCTAGAGGAAAGCAGACATCAATGTTGTTGAACTGCCCATGTAAAGGAGTGACCTCAGGGGGTTGACAGTGGCCCTGCTGATAGCCAGCAAGGAAATGCGGACCCCCTTGGGCACTGAATTCTTCTAACAGTCAGTGAGTTTGGAGGATCTCAAGTCACAGATGAGAACTACAGCTCCAGCAGAGTTCTGTTTTTCAGGCTTGTGCTACCCTGAATAGTGAACCCAGCCATGCCACACCCAGATTGCTGACCTACATAACTGTATGAGTTAACAATAGGTGTTGTTTTAGGTTGCTAAATTATAATTTATTACATAATAATAGAAAACTAATCAAGACTTTTGGACCTAAAAGTGAGGTGCTACTGTAACAAACATTTATAAATGGAATAGCTTTGGAACTTAGCAGTGAACAAAAGCAGGGAGAAATTTAAAGAAAATAGTGAGGAGCATGTTAGAGAAGTCATAAATGACCTTAAGTAGAATGGTAAGAAAAACATAAATGTTGAAAGTGCTGTTGAGGGGGGCTCAGGAGGAAGTGAGGACTTCATTTTTGGAAATCAGAGCAAAAAGGATGGATCTTTATTACATAATGGCAGAAACTGTGTCCTCTAGTTATGTGGAAAGCAGAACTCATGTGTGATGAATCTGGGTGTATTGCAAAGGAGATTTCTAAGCAAAGATTTGAAAGTTCAGCCTGAGCTCTTCTTGTTGCTTATATTAATGGTAAAATGGGATAAGAAAAAGATAGATTGAGGAAAGAACTATTTAACCAAGAGACTCACTGTCTGGAAAGCATACTCTGGAGAAAAAGCTGAAGGTATGGCTCTATTGTCCTTTGCTGAAACCTTAAAAAGATTAAAAAAAAAAAAAAGAAAAATTGGATGATTCCTTCATGAGAGCTTAAGGGTGTGCTTACAGATCCTCTCAGTCAAACCAGAAGGCCTCTAGGAAGCTTGAGAATATTTTCCGTAAGCCACCTCAACAGAAGGTTGGGCTAGAGAAAGCATTATCTTAAAAAATCTGTGCATGTAGTTTTTGTCTGATGGAATGAGACCCTGTGAAATTCACAATGGACCCACAAGATTCTTGAGGAAATGATGTCAGCAGAAACATTTCCAACTTGGACTACAAGAAACAGAGAGTGTGAAATTAAAACAAGCTCCTTGTTGTAAATTCCTAAAATTCTGATGAAAATACTCACCCCCAAGACTTACTACTTTTCATGAAGAGGAAATGATGATTCAGAAGGCAGAACCAAGGGCCAGCAGGTATAAGGAAGTCCCCAGATGGCAGAACTAAGAACCACAGAAAAGTGTTCCCAGACCCTGAAACCTAATCAAATGACTCTGGTAGGATTACAACTAGCTGGAATGCAAAATTACATTAGACCCATGATCCTGTTTTATCTTCTGTTTTCCACCTTTTTTTTTTTTAAGGTAATGTTTATATCCTATTCTTGCATTGTAGTTATATGTTGGTATGGTTGGGGAGCAGATAATTTGTTTCGTTAGTTTGAAAAGTCCAGGGATGGAGAAGAATTTTGTCCAAAAGTTTTGTCTAACAGATTACCCTTTGGAACCTTATTTAGAAGATTTGATGATGGAATTTTGGACTTTGAACTGATGTTGTAATGGAATGAGACCCTTAGTCACCTTGGGAGGTGGAAGGGGGAAGGAAGAAAATGTACTGAAATTGTAGCACCTTACACTTAGGATAAGAAATGGGGTATTCCATAGGCAATGAAAAATCACCGAAAACTTACATAGTTTTAAAAATGGCAGAGTTCAAGAAATGTCTAAAGGAAAACCTTCTGTCACTGTAATGTAGAACTTCTAAAAAATTTGTGTGTGAAATGAGGCACTATTCAGAAAATGAAAAAAAAATCACTATAAAATAGGCAAAGAGACTGAGTTTCTTGTCAGTGATGGTTCTACAGATGTGAAAATCCTATCATTTTGGAATTTGCCTTTGGTTGGAAATATTCATTAGGGACTGTTTGATGTTTTAGAAATTACAAGCTCTCTCCCCTTTATGTCAAGAATAATGTGTAAATGGACTCATGTTTGTATTTATTTATGCCTTGCAAATTTAAGGCAAGTGTCTCATCAGTGTTGCATCTGTGACAGTTTTTTAAAAAAATACAAATTAAGAAAAAAATTTCCCCCTAATTATCCCTCATTTTAACTGCAAAGAATGTCATTTCTCTCAGAGTTTTATTGTATCATATATTCAACTATAATGAGGCCATTTTACCCTTTTATTTCACAAAATCTAGAGATTTTGCTTTACAGTCTCCCAAACCTTGTCATGGTTTTTTTGACAATGGTCTCCTGCTTGTAACCAATGGTGGAATATCCTAGATTTACAAAGTGAATGAATCTTCTAGGCTCTCTGTTGGCTATAGGGTGTTATGAATTTTGGCACAAGCACTTAACCTAACCATAAACCATCCAATTAATTAGAAATAGGTTTCAAGAACAGAATATTTGTATAGCAATTTTGACATAGGTCTGAGAGATCCATGTGATGAGGAATGACTCAAGAACTGAAGGACATTTAACCAAGTGGAAATAAAACATATTTAGTGTTCACTAATGAACTGGTACCAATTGGTAGACATTGAATACAAATTACTATTTAGAAGACATATTTAAGATCTTGATTTGTTCAACAAAATCCATTTATTTTTTCTAAACTATTTATGAACATTTTCTCGGAGAGCTAATTGGGAGCCTATCAAATCTCTACTGAACATCAAGATGGCATTGTTTGTGTTGGCTGCATTGAGTAAAATGGACTACATGACCTAAACTCCCTTTGAACTTAGAGTTTAAGATTCCCTCTTGCAGGGTTTCTGATGTAAAGATCAACTGGTACCAAAAGAAAAAAAATGAATAAAGGTGACCTATATTATTTTTGTAATAGAAATTCTGTCTGACAGAATTCAAAGCAAAAATAAAAGCAACCTAGTCCAAAAAGATCTGAAAGCAAGCCTAGAATTTATCTGATCCAAACTTCTAATTTTACCAGTGAGGAAACTGAGGCTCAGAGAGTTGATGTGACCTACCTAAGATTATACCACCTTTACACCTCTGAAAAGGAGACAAACCATCAAATTCTTGGTACTCAAGTTAGCTCTTAACAGTATTCTAGGCTGTGTAGAAAATTGCAGCTGTTTTTTTGTTGTTGTTGTTTATTTCCTATTAAATCATCCCTCTGGTGTGAAGAGCCAACTCATTGAAAAAGACCCTGATGCTGGGAAAGATTGAAGGCAAAAGGAGAATAGGGCAGCAAAGGATGAGATGGTTAGGTGGTATCACCAACTCTATGGACATGAACGTGAGCTAACTCTGGGAGATAGTGGAGGGCAGGGAAGCCTGACATGCTGCAGTCCATGGGGTCACAAAGAGTTGACGTGACTTAGCGACTGAATGACAACACCAAAAGAGTAGCATACCCTTTTTCAATTTCCTTTTGTCATCTCACACAGTAAATCGACAATTTCTACTTCTTTCCTCTATCACCTCATCTTACTTTCAACCTCACCCTAAACACTCAAAAGCCCTATCTGCTTCTTCATTAAACTAACAGTGGCAGATGGCTGTGTCATCTACAGAAGAGTAGACTTTAGATCTCAGGGACACAGGTAGCAATACTAAAAGCAGAAGGAAAAAATAACCCTATTGCTTACTGTTGTCAAAGGAGATCAGAAGCCAAAAGTTATTAAATAAAAGAGAAGGGCAGGAAGCCTTTAGGAGGAAATATAAGAGCTAATTGTGTAGGAGCCTCAGGAGTAGGAAGATTTGCAGGTATGGACAACACAAGAAGTCATTGCTGAAAGCTCCCCCTCCCTCTCTTGACCTCCTCTGACTTTGATCCTATTTGTTACTTAAAATACTATAATAGGGGGCTGCCATAATAAAATACCATAATGTTTTTTCTCATAGTTCTGGAGGCTGGATGCCTGACCTCAGGGTGCCAGCTTGGTCAGGGTCTGGTGAGTGCTCTTTTCCTGGATTGCAGACAAGGGCTACCTCATCCTGTGCTCACAAGACCTCTTCCTTGTTGTGAAGAAAGAAAGCTCACCAGAGTGAGTTTTCTGATGGTTCTTCTTATAAGGTCACTAATGCCATCTTGATGGCACTATCCTCATAACTTCTTCTAACTCTAATTACTTTCCACTTGAAGAATCTAGGTTATGTATCAAAATACTTTTTATTTCCCCCAAAATATTAGTAAAGATGATGGGAGGTGGCACATTAATGCCATTTTGCAAGACCTATAAAATCTGCTTATTTTCAAATATGTACTTATTAAATATTTAGGGAAAATTGCATCTATTATAATTAAAACACCAAGCTATTGTGATATCTAGGTCAAACAAATCAATCCAAGGACTCCAAACTGGATGTTTAGCATTCAGCAATTCTAGAAAGAAAGGAATCTTGATAACATTATGCAAGGTGTATAATTAACTTATTTTGTTCACCCAGGGCATTCCTAATTATAAAAGGCGATGGGAGATACTTCAGTCAAATATCTACCTGTGACAATGCTTGAAAAATATTCTTAATCTCAGGACATGTGAAGACAAAAGGATTTGTTAAGAATGGCTAAATCCATAATGTAGAAAGTCACTATATGTAATTATGCACTATTTACTCTTTTGTTGGAAAAAAAAAATATTTATTTGACTTTGCTGGGTCTTCATTTCTGTGTAGGCTTTGTTTTACTTGCAGAGATCAGGGGCTACTCCCTAAGTGGGGTGTGTGCTTCTCATTGCAGGGGCTTCTCTTTTTGTGGAACACAGGCTCTAGGGTGCTCAGGCTCAGTAGTTGCAGCTCCTGCGCTCTAGAGCACAGTCTCAGTAGCTGTGGCACACAGGCTTAGCACTTTGTGGCATGTGGGATCTTCCCGTATCAGAAATCAAACCCATGTCTGCTGCATTGGCAGGTTAATTCTTTACCACTGGACTGCCAGGGAAGCCCCTATTTATGCTTAATAATATAAAGCTGGGTTACAATTTAAAAAATGAAATTTCTCTCTATTAAGAGAACGGCAAAAATTAAATTCTATATCCTTAAGACTACATTTTTATTCTGATTCTTTTCTACCTACCACTCTTCTTCTGCTTATGTGATCTGTATTCTGAATCATGGAGTGCTCTAATTTAAACCCACTAGAATTTAATGTTTATATCTTGTGTTTGATTCTAACGTTATGTATAAAAATCATATTTTTCTTGTAAATTCAGGTAGAGCATCAAGTCTTTATCAGTGATATGTTATATATATTGGTCAAGCCATAAATTGAAGTGTTTAAGAAGTGGGGTGTTATGCTTTTTGTTAATGGACATTATTTAAAATTAACATTCCTCCAGAAATTGGCAATTTATGTTCTGTTAACTTGGAGTCTATCTTTTCTGAGGGGTTATATGCAAATTCTAAATGAAGGGAAGATTATGTAGCACTCTGGNTCTTCTGCTTATGTGATCTGTATTCTGAATCATGGAGTGCTCTAATTTAAACCCACTAGAATTTAATGTTTATATCTTGTGTTTGATTCTAACGTTATGTATAAAAATCATATTTTTCTTGTAAATTCAGGTAGAGCATCAAGTCTTTATCAGTGATATGTTATATATATTGGTCAAGCCATAAATTGAAGTGTTTAAGAAGTGGGGTATTATGCTTTTTGTTAATGGACATTATTTAAAATTAACATTCCTCCAGAAATTGGCAATTTATGTTCTGTTAACTTGGAGTCTGACTATCTTTTCTGAGGGGTTATATGCAAATTCTAAATGAAGGGAAGATTATGTAGCACTCTGGTCTTGCCATGTTAATAGTGGAATAGCTCAATAAAATCCCCATTTTCATTTATCCACTCTAACAGTCATTGCTTGTTCCCTTCTCACTTATAATCAAAGATTCACCCAGGGAGTTGCTCACCCTCTTTGCTCTAAATTAAGGTCATTAATCCCTCTGGCATGGCCACATTGCTCTCCATGTACACAAGATACATTCTGCTAATTCTGAACCCTTCAGACTATCAGTACTTTTTGTACTTTCTTTTTGAAGGGTTTTGGCTTACTTCTTGCTTTGGCTTTTGCTCTAGCAGCGTGCTTATTGTATGGTTACACTAGGCTCTACTCTGGGGACAAAGTTACAGTTCCCCTCTGCTCATAGATCTCCAAATAGATCCAGAATATTCTCCCCCATCCTTTCCTAAGAGCTCTGCATGTGGTGGGACAGGGGCAAGACATAAATCCACTTCTTGGGTAAATATCATAGGTTAAGTTGTTTGTTTTTCTCTGTGGTCTTTCTCTCACTTCTCTTCTTGAGAGAGAGATGAGGTGGGTAGTCTATTTCTTCATCTTTTCTTTCAAAGTTATCATTTATGGCATATTATATCTAAATTCTTTAAAGA